>VOQK01030045.1:1867-12292 GCA_015052645.1 Benitochromis conjunctus | reverse complement strand
AGTAAAAAAGGCCTGGCAGAGCATTAAAAAGGAGGAAACCCTGCATCTGGTGATATCCATGAGTTCAAGACTTCAGGCTGTCATCGTGTGTGTGTGTGTGTGTGTGTGTGTGTGTGTGTGTATATATATATATAATATTCATTCTCAGCCCTGCTGAGAATCCGTGCAGGCAGGGGTGGGACTTTATCTTTATTTTGATGGGCACATCAAGCAGTCAATCACACGCAAAGACAGACTGGGATCATACCATTATGTGAAAGAAGGAAGGGGTGCAGATGTTCTGAAGACAGCGGGTGTAGTGGTACAGGCCAGGTACACAGAGAGAAGGGGGAGCTGGATTTAAATGCAGGTGTGTTGGGGGAAAAGTGACTCTATAAGTGACTCAGTGCTGCCACAGTCACTCACAGCCATTATAATAGTGAGAAAAGAACTATCTGTACTCTTTATAAAGTACGGAAAACCTGCAGTCAGCTAAGACTGTAACTGCTACATCAAGATGAACAGAATCAACTTTTTGGGAACTATCCCCCTTTATAATGTCTATCTATCTGTTGTTGATAATATGTTCAGTCATTTTGTGCCCATCCTGAACAAAAGAGAATAATTGCAAATCTTGACATCAATACTAGATGCCTTGAAGATGATGTGTACCAAATAAAGCACCCTATCCTTATGTTGACACACTTTAGTAATCTTTTATTTGAGGGCTTTGATGTAGCCTTCTTGTTTTCATGGTACAGCTGGGGAATAAACAGCTCTGGCCATATAAGATTTTAAGCTTAACACTGCACATATTTGCTTATTATTAAATAATTACTTAAAATTACATTTTTAGAACTTCCTAGCTGTGAAGTGTTTCCTTGGGTCAGTATGGGATTAAATGTGTTAATTAGCAATAAAAAAAATAATTTTATCAGGTGATAAAGTCTTCAAAATGGAGAAAAATACATACATAAAATACATTAAAATACATAAAAAAAAAACAGATCAGCAGAGGGGATAACTGGTGGCGTACTGGGTAGACTGCTCTTTAGAATTTTAGATGGCAAAGTCATACATTTTTCCTTTTGTTATTCTTTTTAATTAGCCAGTTAAGATATAGATAGATATGTAGAGCTGAGCACTTTGATCAGGAAAACAACAAAAAGTGTTTACTGTCTTATCTTTGGCCAGCCACCGTGATAAAGACAGAAGCTGGCTCTCTGCCAGAGGGCAAGGTAAGAATCAAAATGGAGCATGACGGGACTGTACTGGATGTGGATGAAGACGACATTGAAAAGGTGAGTAGGTAATTGCTACAAATAGTTAATGACAAATAGGAGTTCCAACCCTGTTCATCTAAATTCAGTTCAATTCAATTTAATTCAATCCAGTTTTATTTATATAGTGCCAAATCACATCATTTGCCTCAAGGTGCTTTATATGTTAAGGTAAGGATCCTACAATAATACAGAGAAAACAGAAACACCCCCAACAATCAGACGAGCCCCATTTATAGGAAGAAAACATTGGCAGAACCAGGCTCAGGGAGGGATGACCATCTGCTGCAACCGGTTTGGGGTGATGGGAGGATGACTAGTTTGTCAGTATCTCTCTGAGACAAGTTGTTTCTAATTTTAGAGATATTGTACAAATGCAAGAACGCAGTCCTACGTGTTAAGAAGGCTATGGCAATGTTGTCCAGAGTAAACAAACAAACAAACCAAAAAAGCATCTGGTCGGACAAGATTTTTAGGGCCGAGTACAATAACCTCAGTTTGATCTGAATTTAGAAGCTGGAAATCCAGGCCTTTATGCTTTTAAGACATTCATAGCCAATTGGTGTGTGTTATCTGGCTTCACTAATTGATAAAGTTGGGTATTGTCTCCATAGCAGTGAAAGTGTATGCTATGCTTTCTAATGATACTGCCTAAGGGAGCCATGTATAATGTAAACAGAATTGGTCCTAGCACAAAGTCCTGTGCAACTTCATAATTAACCTTAATGTGTGAAGTGGTTCTAGCTTTATGGAGGGCTTTTTTCTTTTTAAAAAGACCAACAAACTATTTTTGTAAATTAGTAAGACACTATTTCCTAAGGTGTGCACTTGAAACTTATACCAGGGAGTCAAGTCCTGATTTGAGGCTTTCTTTCTCAGAGGAGCTACAATATCAAGAGCCGTACGCAGTGAAGATGTAATAGTGTTAAGATAATCGACCTCTGTGGGAGTAGAGTTCAGGTGGCTACTTTTTGGCTTATGGCGTTAAAGAAGATAACAGTGCAGGAATTTATATAGTTAAACTTAATTATAGCACTTTCAGAAATACATCTACTGCAATGCATATAAAGGTATTAGTTTGTCACTTTCACTTCTGGGATGTCATTTGTTAAATTGATGTAGATGTTATGATCACATTGGAGGAGCCACAGTACAAAACTTCTATTGCCAATCACACTGTATCACAGAACAAAAAATGTACGTATTAATTATGTAACCCTGTGGTAGAATGTGGTATATGGAGGTTTTTAATCACAGAAAAGTAGTTGATAGAACATTTTTGTTGCTGACACATTGAAATCGGACATTCAAGCGCCTTTGTTGTTGTGACTTAGCACTATATAAATGAAATTGAACTGAATTTAATAAACAATCCATATTCCAAATAAAATAATGTTATATAAATTATTATTTATATAGCATATAAAAGTTTCAGTTCAATAAAGAGAAAAAAGCTAGCTTGAAGCCAGCTATCATCAGCAACCTATGAACACGATAAAGGAGGTCTTTTATCCACCTGCCACTCTGTCTGTATGAGAGACTCAGAAGCAGAGAGTCAGTTTGTCACAGATGGCCACAGAGGATACTGACAGCACACAGGAATGATGGAATAGGTGTAGGTAAGGTTAGATGGGACAGTTGGGAAGTTTGGCAGATGCACACTACTGGCTGTCTAAAGTTACTGTCTTGCTCACAGCACTTATAGTGCTTCTAAGATCTATACAAATGATTTCAGTGAAGCACAGTAGCTTTGTTATTGCCATGATTCTGAGAGCAAGGATCTAAACATCAGTGCCCTGAAGAAAAAATGGCAGTTATGTAGTTGATTATTGGTCAATCTAAAAATCTGCAGCATTTCTGTCAGTATACTTTGACAAAAGAAAGAAATGGAACATCTGCCAGTTGACTATACTGATTGTATAGACATTTCTTGAGCAACTTAAGGCAGGTGCTTGAAACCAGATGTAACTGACTAGTTTATTCACTAAACTCTCCAATTTAAGAATATGAGACTATCAGATTTTGTAAATTTGATTTTAAAATGACTATGTAATAAAATAGGATAGGATGTGATTAATCAATGAATGAGTACAGCTCTTCTGTCATTTTATGATTGCTGTCTCCATGTGTAGGCCAACCCACCATCATATGACAGATCGGAAGACCTGGCTTCACTACTCTATTTGAATGAATCCAGTGTAATGCACTGTCTGAGGCAACGCTATGGAGGGAACCTCATCCATACCTATGCTGGACCCAACATGTTGGTCATCAACCCTCTCAGCATGCCCTCCATGTACTCGGAGAAGGTAAGCTAAAGAGTGAAGAGCAAGGCCAGACAAATTTATATACAGTGTATTAATGCTGCTTGTTTGTGAAAGAAGGTTTGTCATTGTCAGTCATGTTTAGGTGCTCTGTAAGTAGATTAACACTAGCTGTTCATATGGTTACAGCTTAAATTCAACAACAACAACAACAATGATTAAGTCAAGGGAATTATTGAGTCCTGTCAATCTTGTTCAGGTTTGATAAAACAGAATATTATTCAGATGGTTTCAGTGTTTTTATTTAATCGTTCACATGACAAAATTATTATGAAATTTTACAATCTTCAGAGGATGTGTCAGAAATACCAGTGAAATTATAACAGATTAAGTCAGAAAATTCAAGTCATCTTGGTGATTGGCACAAATATTGATTGATTGCACTAAAAATTGAAATTGGCAGCAGTGTAATGATCAACTTTGAGGGTTTGGAGATGCTTTATGCTACTGCTAGCTCTGTCTGTCTTTATATTTGTGTTTGTACTTGTTTTATGCTCATGCATATGTTCTTTTCCTGCTCATGAGGTGATGAACATGTTCAAAGGCTGCCGACGTGAGGACTCTGCTCCTCATATTTACTCTGTGGCCCAATCGGCCTACCGCAACCTGCTCACCACCCGGCAGGATCAGTCCATTGTGCTGCTGGGCAGATCTGGCAGCGGCAAAACCACCAACTGTCAGCATCTTGTCCAGTACCTGGTCTGCATTGCTGGCAGTACAGGAAAGATCTTCTCTGGTGAGTCTGTCCACAAAAGACAAGGGAAGGGAGGGGCACCAGAACTACAAACTTCAAATATCTTATAAAGGAATTTTACATGGTTTCTCAGTATTCTCAGCCTAGTTAGAAAGAAAAACTGCAATATTGTGGTACATGTCAACATAATGCGGTGATTAAATAATTAAGAGCTCCACATAATATTACCTGGACCTTAGATGAACCTCAATTTTATTTATGTCCTGGGATTTTTCTGCTTGCTCTGGTTTGATGTTCTGATGGCTGATGCATAAAAATATGCTATAATATCAAGTCAATTTAAAGTTTTGATCTGTGAGACCACAGGATACACAGGATAGCCTATCTTTAATGACCTTCAGATCAGAAGTGTCGTTCAGCCCACGTGGTGGTTTTTGCTACAGATTTCCTTTTGTTTCAATGCCATGCTGTCCGAGCCAGAACATCACAGCTGGACCGGTTTTGCATAATCCTTATTCTCTACAACCTTTGATATTATGTATTACAGATGATAACATCAGATAATTTTTAAATGTTTTTTTCTTCAATTATTAAATAGAACTAAATATAAATAATTAACTAAATACAAATACGCTCAAATCCTGTTAGTGTCTAACTAAAGTCAGAAATCTAGAATGAAAAAGGAGAAACTGACAGTGTAAGCAGAGATTTTTTACACCAACAAGGATATGTAAGACAGACTGTGGTTTGATTCAGGGCCTGTTGTGAGGACAAATATAACATGTATGACAGTTATACACTAAAACTCAATATTGTCATTGTCAGTGTAGCCAGTCCACACAATCTTCATCAGTTCTTTCTTTATAAAAGTATAATAAGATTTGGACAAACTGCTCAGATATTTAATATGAATTATTAACCGGTAGAACAGAATTGTGGGTTCTTTGTTGAACATTGGTTGCTAGTTTGCAATGAATCTGCAAATGATGGGACATCTTATCGTTTTGGTAACACAGCTGAGAAGTGGCAGGCAGTCTACACCATACTGGAGGCATTTGGGAACAGCTCTACCACCGCAAACACAAATGCTAGCCACTTCTCTCATGTTGTTTCCTTGGACTTTGACCAAGCTGGGCAGGTGGCCTCTGCCTCCATCCAGGTACCAAACACAAGTGCGCACACAGCTGACCAGCTTGTACTGCACCTTTTTACAAGACTCTCTTTACTTCAAAGATACTGTACCCATATCTTTTTTCAACCAATCATAAAAATAAAAGATTGTTGCTACTTCTTAGACAATGTTGTTGGAGAAACTGAGGGTGAGCAGACGACCTGAGGGGGAATCCACCTTCAACGTTTTTTACTACATGATGGCTGGAGCCGACAGCAGTCTCAGGTGACTGGTTGAGCACTTTTTTTTTTGTACTGTAGTAACACAGTGATTTGGAAGAATAGTAGGGGTACAAGAGTTTTTTAGAATTGGGGTTTTACACTAAAAATCTTTGCTAAGTCAGCAATTGAATTAGAAAGTTGTCTTAAAACAAAAAAAGATTTTTTTGGCTACTAATCATCATTACATAATGTGGATATTCTTCTGATATAACAAGAAATACAACAACTGAAAACAAGCTCAAACATTTGTCTGGCACTGAGGAGCTTATGTTTCTAGTGTCTTTCCTCTCCTCCAGGACGGAGCTGCACTTTAACCACCTGGCTGAGAACAGCGCTTTTGGGATCCTGCCACAGTCTAAGGTAATCATAGTAGATGGTAGATGTTAATACAATGTGTGGATGAAAGCACCTGTTTATTGCAAAATTCCAGACTCCCTGCAGGGTTCAGTAACGTTTGATTTGATCTTCTTCAGCTTGAAGACAAGCAGCGAGCCTTGCAGCAGTTCACCAAGCTGCAGGCAGCCATGAAGGTGCTGGGCATCTCCAGTGAAGAGCAGAAAGCCCTCTGGCTTATCCTCGGTGCCATTTACCACTTGGGGGCAGCAGGGGCAACTAAAGGTAGGTTGACTGCAAATACATCAGATCTTAACTAGGGCGATCGTGTGATTATAGGGGAATAGGAGAAGACGTAATAAAATCATAGCGTACAAATAGACATGCACAATGTATCACCAACTGCCACACCTGTCAGAAAAACAAACGTACAGCAACTGGAACCTAAAAAAATCAAACATGCTCAGATATATTCTTCTTGTGGGGGTTGTGCGGTGTGTGTCCATGTGAGAGAGAGTGTTGAGTGTGAGTGTAAGGGTCTTTGTCACAAAATGAACTTGAAAATGAGGGTAGGACGCCGCAATAATGCCCCCCAGGAGCCAGAGACAGATGGCGACAGATCCAGGAGATCCAGGCATCAGCAGTCCCCAAGTGCACCGAAGACCTAAGGCTACAGATCTCAGTGATATCTGCACACCTAGGTGAAGGAGGCTGGCCCTAGATGGTCACTCATGACTAAAGGGTGGAAGTAACAGAAGACCTGCTAGAGGCCACCACTCCGGTGCGAGCCAAGATCAGGGTCCCAGGGCTCCAGGCGCCCAAGAACTGCCTGGCAGAAACCCCCCAACATGTAAGACATTCAAGCCATGCCACACCACCAAGGGAGTGGGTCAACGACCACGTCAGAACAGCCAACCACGTGCCCTGGAACCAACAAGTACCCGCATCCCAGGGAGGCGCAGCAGCGCGGACAAGCGCACACGCATGCGCGCGCACACACACACACACACGTGTATTTATATCCTCGTGGGGACATCTCATTGACATAATGCTTTTTCTAGCTGCTTACCCTAACCCTAACCATCAAAAATGAATGGCTAACCCTGACCCTGACCCTGACCCTAACCATAACCTAATTGTAACCCTGACACTAAAACCAAATTTTGAGTGTGAAAAATGCCTTCAACCCCATGGGGACCGGGATTTCGGTCCCCACGAGAATAGTAAACTTCCAATTTTTGGTCCCCACAAAGATGTATATACCTGTCCACACACACACACACACACACACACACACACACACACACACGCACACACACACCACTTATTCATGAGAGATGGGGAGGTAGAGTGTGACTTGAACTGGTCGATTGGTGCCAGACTGTCATAGTGAAGAGAGATCTGAGGCGAAGGTCATAAGTTTTGGGTAATGACCAGAAAAATAAGGTTGTGAATACAAGCATCTAAAAGGAGTTTCCTCTGTAGGGAGGGTGGGCTGTGTCTTAGACTTAAAGTTAGGAGCTTGGACATCAGGAGAAAGATCGGAGTATGCCACGTTTGACTTGTCCCTTTAGCATGATACTTCTAAGTTTTTAATTTCAGTTGTTTTAGATTGTAAGTACAACTTGAAAGAAAAATGTGCGCATTCTGCATTTTGGTTTTATACTTATATGCAAGTCTCCCAACAATTTATTTATTTATTCATTTTCCCAGCTTCTCTGCACTGCATTCATTTGCCTGACCTTATTACTTAATGTCAGTATGTCCCTGCTCAAATTACGATGAACTGTAAGGCATCAAACGTGAATTCGTCTTGCAGAAGGTGAAAAAAAAATTGTTTTTAAGTCAAGTTTCTACCACCAACCACTAGGTGTCATGTTTGATATATGAATGTACTGCTCTCAATCGGAGACACGCTGACTACAGCAGTAAAAAGGAATACAGATTTTTCCGTTAGATGCCATTTAATGTTAATGTTTCCAAAATGTGTCAGCAGTCCACAGTTTCCCTAAAACTTTTAGAAATCTAGGTATGTTCTTACATCTCTGTGGATCAAATCATTTTTATGTATATGCATGACATCCAAACATTTTTGGAAATTGAGATTTAGTTTAATCACTTGTCATATTATTTATGGTTTTACTATATATAATAGAAGGTCCCTTAACTTTAAAATCATACAGTCTGAAAAAGAAGGCATACCTGCACAGAAAAAAAGATGTAACGCAACAGAATACATTTATTTTGTATTTGGATGTAACGCCTTTACAGTCACTACCAACTTTAATATATTTGCAAAATTTTGTCTCTGTACCTGTAAGTGATTACAGTTGCATGTATTGATTGATTTTTCTCCTCATTGCTGCGCTCTCAGTGTGGTGGCTGTATGAAGTGTTTCCTTCTCTTTTTTTGGGTTGTATGGGTTCAATGTCAGGTGGCGATGGATGATGCAACACACTCAGGAGCTCAACATAAAACTGGGACAGTAAAAGTCATGCATAAACACAATCTTTTTACATATTTTTGTGAAATGCACACTTGCTTCTGAGTGACATCAGTAATAGTATAGAAAGTCTTTTGTGACTTGAATAGATTTTAAAATACCTAGTCTGCACTGAGAGTGACTTTACTTGGAGGACATTCTTTATGCTTAGACCATTTTCTTTTAGTCCAGAGTACCATTTACTCTGGGGTGTAGGGCGCTATCAGTCACATGTTAAATTTCTCAGCTAGCTGTGATGTGTTGTCAGTGTTGTTCAATTCTAATGTTTCTGTTTTCCTGTGTCTTGATGAAGTGATGAATCCATTAACTATTATCTCTAACCCCCCCTCCCTTTTTTTACTTGCATGTTTGCATGGTGCGCCATATCAAACACAGATGGAGATGAAGGTAATGGGAAAAAAAACAACACACAAGTCGCTGACTCTTTTTTTTTTAAACCTAAAAAACCTTATGTCAGTGCCTCTCCTGTTTGCTTTCTGTCTGTATGTCTTTATCATTCTTTTCAGCCCTTAAGCCATTAGCATTTTTATTGTTTCTGCTCGTCCTCTTTCTCTCTTGTGTTTTTGTGGTTTCTACATGATGGCTCTCCCTGCTCCTTGCGTTGCCTTTTCTTATTCTCTAAGGGGAAAATCAGAACTTTGCTGTTTCTTTAAACTACCCTCTCTGATACTTCCCCTGTCACCCTCATTCGACTTCTGTCACACTACTACAATTGTGAAGCAAACAAAGTAAAACCTGGACATTTTCATATCTCTTGCTTGTGTTTTAGCTCTCTACCACAGACCTTGTATTTCACAGATTAACCTGGCAGAGACTCATTGGGTTCTCTGGCTCTGTGTCGCTTTGATTGGCTGTATGTGCTTGGTCTTGTCATGATTCCTTGGTTTATTCTAACACGCTGGCTTTGAGTGGGGTTCAGACCAAGTGGAGATGCTCTCCTCTTGCAGATAATTATGCAAAAACAGACTGAGAGTTAGGATTAAACATGATTAGCTGTCGTCTCCATCACATATCTCAGAACACACCAGCCTACCATTACATAGCTTTTCAATTCTCACAGTAGCAGATTTCCATATTTATGGTTGCAGTCGTGGGAACAGAACACAACCATGATGAGCTAAAACCACACAACAGAGGACTCTTGGTGTTTATCGTCACAGGATCCTTCAATCACTGGATCTTACTTAAATATTTTAAATATTTTTAAAACTTTAATTTTTTTTGATTATATTAAAATATTTAAGTGGCTCTCATTTTTACTGTCAGTGTATGTTCTGCAAAGTGTCAACATGAAAATATTCTGTACCAACTATTAAAAAGATTGGCTGTTAGAAGTTGACTGTTAGAGCCAGCAATGTTCAGCATTAATTCAACATTAAAAATTGCACGATGTAATGCTGCCTTTATCTCTCTGTCTATGCTGATAATAGCATATAATACAGTATATCTGTGGTATTATAATAATACATTCTTCAGGAGTCTGCGGTCATGTTTTGAAGGGGTAAAGTGATATTATACAGTAAATCAGGACAAGACTGTACTGTACACCTCATGACGCATCTTTCATTAAGACAATTGAGACTTTTTAGTCCTTCTAATGAATACACATGACACATTTTTCTGAGTCCATCACAAAAGTTGCCTTTGTTGATGGCAGTAGGTGGGGTCTGGAAAAATTCTCATTCACTCTGCCACTTTCAGGAGATGAATTATCATTATGCAGTTAAATCTTCATATAAGAGACACCCCCCTCAAGTATAAGAGTCAAGTCACCATTCATTTCCTTTTAGTGAACTCCTCTAATCATTGATGCTGATATGACTGCGTTACAGCAAAAACAATCAAAGCAGCTAGAGACGCACCAAATGTTCCATTACTGCAGAATCTCAAGCTCAGTTGTCGTTTCATTTCAACTGACAG
>VOQK01030042.1:66930-82661 GCA_015052645.1 Benitochromis conjunctus | reverse complement strand
TAACTGTAAACCAAGATACAACCCTATACATAGCAGTGTTTTATGGCTTCATTTTATAACCTCGTAGAAGTCAGGAACATATAATTTCTCACAGATAGACTGAGATGTATATACTATCCATTCCCCTGGAAGCCATCGGCAGCAATTTCCTTCCTCTTTCATCATTCTAAATGCGCCTAAATGGTTTGGGTGGAGCGGGGGGGTGGGGTTGAGCAGCAATAACCGCAACTTTGTGTCAGGAGGGGGATTTTGGAATCTTTGATGCTTTCCCTGGCATGAAATGTATTTACAAATACCTTTGTGGAAGCCAATAAAAGGTTTAATATTTAATTAGGCCTAAGGGCATCTCACAATACCGGGCACATTTCTGATCAATGGTATGATGGAGGAGTCTTCCCTCATTGTCAGTCTGTGTGGGGAGAAAGCCTGGCTTCCTCCTTTTAAATGTTGCTACAGTTACTTAAACGCAGACGGCACTTTGGGGAGAACGGTTAATCACTGAGCATTAACAGCGCGTCTCCTGGAAGGGCGGGTGGCCGGCGAGGGCCGACAGATTCCACTTTGTATATGTGCACATGTGGATTTTAAGACTTCTGACTGCAGCTGATTACCATGAATGATGGATGGTGAATGATAATGAAAAATGTATTTAGGCTCGCTTTGTGCCAGTGTTGATCAAACTTTCATGATCCCCATGTGGAAACCAGTGATGTCATGGTGCACTATGAGACTAGATTGTAACTCAACCATAGTCAAAAGTGGGTTTTTTTGGTTGTTTTTTTCTTGGGGGGGGGTGGGACTACCTTATTGTTTGCAACTTTAGGCAGTCTCTGCTACTGACTCTTAAAAGAAACTGAACCCAGTAAAATATTTGTCACCACAGAAAAAGTGCAATTTTGTTCCATTTATGTTTTTAAATGATAATTTCCACCTACAAAGGTTTTGAACAAGGTTAGGGATTATGAAGTGGCACATGTTTGAGTCCCATATGGCATATTTGTGTTTTGTTTGTTTGGTTTTGTTTAGTTTTTCAAATCTTTTCATACAGGCAGCCTCGGTATCAGCGAGCTACTTTACCTTTACTTAGCTTCTTTTTTTTTTTTTTAAAGGAAAATAACCAGGGGGCTCGTTAACAATAGCCTCTCTTTGTTTTGTTTTGATTTTTCATCCTTCCTTTTAACATTATGCATGAATGCTGCTTTAACCATGATACTCCAATAGAGACTTCTCTGCTCTAATTATGAGCAGTGCTGATTGTGAATCGCTGCATCTCACTGCATACGTTTAATAAAGAAAGTGGCGTTAATTAAAAGCTTCGGTGTAATGATGATGGCCTTGCAAATGCTTTCCCAAAACGTTGCCTCAAAGTTTCCATTTTGTGGAGGGAACGTTCCGAGACGGGCGGGCTAATTTGGCGGTGACGTGATGTCAAAGCACAGCAGCTATAGCATCGGCGCGGCATTACTGAGTAAACCTCACTGTTGTGTAAATTAGCACACCTGCTCCAAGACGCTGAAGCCTTCAGTGTAGTGCTATCAAAATACACAAGGCTTAACAACAGCTGACAATGCTTCGTGACAGCTGTCACAGAGTCAACACCCCTCAGTCTGCTTTCTCCTCAGTCTGCAAGATTTTTCTGTGAAACTTTCCATGAGCGGGAGGGGAGGGAGAGAGAAAAAAAAGCAGCGTGTCACATTTTTATTCCCTGTGACAGGATGAAACCTCTTCTTGCTTTAGTTTTAATCGGAGAGATCCAGCCTGTACTCTTGAGCCACACAGCAATGAGGCGAAGTGTGCGCTCTCCACTTTTGAGACTTTTGTTTCGCTGCCACTGAACTCACGTCAGAGAGCGCCGATACCGCGGAGACAAGGCACAAAACATATAAATGCCCAATTATAGATGCTTCAAAGTGGGATGCATTTAAAAATTAATAATGGAGGTCATTACATAATTCATGGCAGTTAGTTATGTAAGTGGCCCAAATATGAAGAACAGGCAGGGTATTATCTTTTACTTGAATGACAGTGGGTGTGCCTTTGTGCTTTTTATTTCCCCTGTGTCCAATTTGATACGTCACCACGTCCGTTTAGCTCTGCGTGTGTCGATCCGTATCCTGTACATGTGCGGTACGTATTAGGTATGAACATTTCTCCTAGGAGACAAATTTTGAACGCTCTGATTTTTCTCTATTGTCAAGGTGCCTTCAGCCTGTCACCTCCTCAGAAGTCGACCTTTTCTGTACCGTCTCCTTGTTGCCTCGATTCAGCATCAAGGCTGCTCTGTCTGAGGTATGAATGGCTGAGGCGCTGTACAGATTTCCCTCAGAGCATAAAAGATAAATAGCAGATCCCGAGGCTCGATGAATTGCCATTCCTGTGTGCTGCTTTTGTGTTTTGAATGCAACTTTAGATTGCAGCCTCAACTGAACTCCTTTATTGTTCTACTTTAAGTATATATTTAAACACATTTTTTTCTCTTCATTGTCCCAGATTGTTTATTTCATGGTTTCTTACATTTTAAAAAAAAAGTAATTGTTTGCCTTTTACAAATGGCTGTGAGATATGATAAAATAGCAGTCAGCAGTTACTGTGAGGCAAAAAAAAGGTCTGCTATTTAGGTAAACTGCCTCAAATGCAAAAGAAGAAATGGGGAAAAAAAAGAGCAAGCATTGAACTCAAATTCACATGCATCTTTGGGTGATGCTTCTCAGC
Source organism: Benitochromis conjunctus (assembly GCA_015052645.1). Lineage (NCBI taxonomy): Eukaryota > Metazoa > Chordata > Actinopteri > Cichliformes > Cichlidae > Benitochromis > Benitochromis conjunctus. The sequence continues at coordinate 79,949 of VOQK01030042.1, read as the reverse complement.
GAAACCTTGAGTGAACAGTAGGGTGACGTCTTGGAATCATTTTGATATTATGATAAATAATTGATTTAAATAAAAGCAAAGACTAAATCACACTGGCTGGATGTTGAACTGTTACAGGAAGGATGTTCTGCACCCGCTCTTTATGCCCCTAAAGAGTGTTACCCTTGTAGTAGTCACCAGTAACCAGTTTAAGGGTGGCACGATATCTCGCCTCATTCTGACTACCTACATCCAACTGACTATCCCGATCCACTATCCAGCAGGACGGCTGCTGATTGGAAGGTTGGTGGTTCAGTCTGCATGTCTATGTCATGCTAACGTATTCTTGGGCAAGATGCTGAACCCTGAGTTGCCACAGATACAGCCACTGGAGTATGATTGTGTCAATATTAGATTAAAAAGTGCTTTTGCATAGAAAAAGGCTTTAACATGAATGTGCACGTGAATCAGGGTTGTAGTAAGAAAGCATTCAAATAGAGTAGTAGAGCATTATGTAAGTGACACGCCATTTACAGAGTAGTCTCACTACAGTTACCAGACACACCTGTTAATGCCAGCTTTAATCCATAATGATCTGTGCAGTTGGCAAATTGCTATGTTTTTATTTTAGTGGCCAGGAAAATAGGCCTTGGGTTACTTTTTTGGGCCAGTGCAACGTGTTGGAACATTTAAGGCGGTGTAATATTGATACAAAAGTCTTAACTTTTACCATTAAACAAGGAATCTTAAGTGCCAGCGTCCACAATGTAGCCTTTAAGTGCAAACTGAATTTTTATTTAAGCATTTAGGCGGAGGCAAAACATGAAGCTCAACTAGATTATTACATCATCATAAGAACCAGTTCATATCAATCACTAAATCTAAACAACAGCTGGGATTCAGATGGCTCTTCTGCTCACCATGAACTCTGGAGGAATAAGACTCTATTATCACAGAAACTTCACTTTTTCTACTCTTTTACAAAATCGACTTTCCTGTTGTTTGCTGCTTATTTATTTTATTTTCTTTCACCCCAACCGGTCGCAGCAGATGGCCGCCCCTCCCTGAGCCTGGTTCTGCTGGAGGTTTCTTCCTGTTAAAAGGGCGCTTTTCCTTACCACTGTTGCCAAAGTTCTTGCTCATAGGGGGTCATATGATTGCTGGGTGTTTCTCTGTATGTATTATTGTACGGTCTACCTTACAATATGAAGAGCCTTGAGGCAACTGTTGTTGTGATTTGGCGCTGTATAAATAAAATTGAATTGAATTGAACATTTGAACATATTGACCCATATTGATGGGTGGGATATATTAGGGAGCAAGTTAACTTTTTGTCCTCAAAGTTGATGTTAGAAACAGAAAAAAATGGGCAAGCATGGGGATTCGAGCAAGTTGGAGAGTTTGGGTCTCTAAAACATCAGCTCTTGTGGGCTTGTGGACTGCAGACAGTATCTATCAAAGTGGTCCAAGGAAGGAACAGTGGTGAACCAACAACACAGTCATAGGTGGCCAAGGCTGACTGATACACATGGGGAGCGAAGGCTGCACTGTGTGGACAACAGATCACCTACTGTAGCTCAAATTGCTGAAAATTCATGGTGGTTTTGATAGAAAGGTGTTAGAACACACAGTTTGTTGCGTATGGGGCTGCACAACCAAAGATGAGCCATGCTGGACCCTGTACACCATTGAAAGAGCAAACAATGGGCATCAGAACTGGACCAAAGAAAGAAGGCAGGCTGATATGATAAATCACTTTTCCTTTTACATCACATGGATGGGTGTGTGTGTCACTTACCTGGGGAACATCAGGCACACCAGGATGCACTGTGGGAAGAAGCCAAGACAGCTGAGGCAGTGTGATGCTTTGGACAATGCTCTTTTGGTAAACCTTTTGGATCCATGTAGATGTTACTTTGACACCACCTACCTAAGCACTGTTGTAGACCATTTACACCCTTTTTAATGGAAACAGTACTCCCTGAAAACTGTGGTCTTTTTCAGCAGGATAATGCGCCATAAAGCAAAAACGATTCAGGAAAAGTTTGAAGAGCACAACAATGAGTTTGAGGTGTTTATTTGGTCGCCAAAGTCCACAAATCTCAATCTAATCGAGCATCTGCCAAAGGGAAACGAACATATTCGACAGGTGGTCATAAGGTTATGCCTGATCAGTGTATATTTCTGACCTTTGTGCTACATTAACCATGTTAAGGCTAGATATCAAGTCCTTTATTTGTCATTCCTGGGTGGAAATGGGCATGAAGATCTTTTCCTTTTCAGCAGAGCATTTCATAAGGAAAGGACAAATGAGCAAATGTGGTTAGTGAAGGTTTTCAATTCGATGAAGATTTTCTCTTTTATTCAGAAACTGCCATGCTAATGTTCTTCATCTTCGTAACTAGAGCCATACCCAGGGGACAGGTTCCAAGCAGCTTGTTCCTAGGAAAAGCGATGTGCCTCGACAATAAGCGGAACGTCAGCGCGCTGCGCTCTTCGTGGTAATGGTACTTACATAGTCTACTGCTACAAAGAAAAAAAAATGTTTTGATTCTGTAACTTAAAAGAAACAAATTCTTAAATGTATAATTAAGTTTGTTGCTTTGTTGGAGACTTTGTGTGGGCTAAGAAGAGCCCCACAAAGGAAATCAGGACAGATGCGTGTGTTGTGCGGGTCCTTAATTAGCAGGAATCCCAGTTGATACATGTTTTCACTTAAAGTCTAGGAGATGACATTCTTTCCTTTTGCACTATTTGATCATGTTGAACTCCTAATGTAATTAAGCAGTATGCTTTTTTGCAGCAGCCTCAGTCTGCATTACTTTATTTTTATTCCAATTCTTTGCTAGCTCCCTCTTGTTTCATTATTATTTTGCTCACTTACCTCTGAGGTGTGTGTGTGTTTCACGGTGTGCCTGTGTGCACAGCTTTCTTTAATTCCCACAGAAACCTGCATTTAACTTATGAGCACTTTTGCTTTGACCAAGTAAGTAAAAAGAAGCCGACTTTACAGACATCCCAGGTCTAGCCCAAATCCATCCAGTGACAGTACTTAAGCCCCTGTCTACCTAGAAAGGTAAGAAAGCAGCTTGATCTTTTGACTGAGGATTACAGAATGGATGAAAGCGGGGAAAAGTAGTCTACTTATTTAGGTAGATATGCTGTGGATTGCTTGATTGTTCTCAGGAGTGCAATACAGCTGTTAATGACACAAAACAATGTTATCACAAAGTTTTCCTTGTAGGTCATATACTGGTCTACTGGATTTTGGTGATTGGGCTGTTATATCTAGAATAACACAGGCTGAAAAATCCTTCTGATTGTGTCCCTGAACATTTTTCTTGCTCTACCAGCCGTGATTGTAGCTGCATCAAAGGTACGTGCAGTCACTTTTGCAATAAGGTTAGAATTGAAATTTAAAACACTGCACAGCATCTGGATACCATATGGTTGTCACTTCCAAACTGTGTAAACATATTTTGTAAATATATATTACATTTCCACTTAGTTAAAGATGTTCTGCATTGTTTCCACTCTTCTTTTAAATTTTTATGTGCGTACTAGCTTTCATTGAAAGGTCCAGCAGTCTACTATGTGCTTTCATATTGCTAGGTACATCAGGAATATCAAAGGAGAAAATGATGAAACACTGATCATTTTAGTCCATTATCATATGAGACAAGCTCCAAAATGCTTATGTCTACAGTTCCTGTAATAATAGCCTGTATATAAAGGATGGACATAAAGTCCTCTTTTGATTCCTTCGTTTGATTCCCTGTTTTTAATCCTTGAGCCTCTGTTTTTGGCACTATAAGTGATCATATTTACAAACTAAAGCTAGCTAGTTTAGTTAGCAAGGTACGTACATAGATTCACAAAGTTATAGATGCTTGCTAATTAGCGAGTATAACAGTTTGGGTAAATAAACTATAATTTTGCTCACAAAGAAAAAAATAAAACAAAGCACAGACTCCTTGCAATGAATTTCACACAAAAACATAATTTCTCAGATGACAGTGTTTAAAAATGCATCATGACTTGTTCATCTGAGTGATGGCTGTTGGAACAAAGATAATTATGACCCATGTTGCTCTGCACTTTGGGACTGAAAGCCTTGATCCAGAACCAGGAAACTGAAACTCATTATGCAAAGGTACAAGTTGTCAAGTAAAATCAAACTGGCTCTGTAACCTCTATAACTGCCTGACAAAGAGGGGCGCTGAGTTTAGCCATGGCTCACTAATCAGCCTGTTAGACCATTTAACGATCTGAGTGAGTTTCTGTTCTTTCTATAAATATCAAAACCATGACACCAAGGAAAAGGATCCAAGAGACTCAATAAGAGCATAATAAACTAAAATAATTTTCTGCATGTTCTTCTCCCTCCTCTTTTCTATGTACTGCACAGCGTCCTTTTAAAAACAAAACAACAAAAAATGCTTAACTTTAAGTTTTAATTCAATATGAAGGAGAGTTGTATCAAAATTCTCACACAGTTGTTATAAAGGAGAGAATTAGCTGTAGAGAACAAAAACATTTTCTTACTGTACACATCTTTATTTTCCAATTTAAAGATGGCCATTTTAACATGGAGGGCCAACTGGGTTTGACTGGTCTTTTTATGGAGTGCGCCTCAAGTGGACACTGGAGGAACTGCAGTTTTTTTAAATTAGATTTTTGGTTTTGTTTAGGAGGGGGGATTTTGGAACTCAAAGTCAACTTTATTGCCAGTTCTGCAATATGTACAGAACATACACAGAACTGAAATGTTATTTCTCCCTGACCCACAGTGTTTAACTATAATGAATCAAAGATAAGATAAAATAGAGAGCTATAAGATGTATAATACAGATATGAGATATGAATTAGACAGGATATGTGAGAACCTATATACAATTATTTCTGTCTATGCATAAAATATATATTTTCCCTGAAACTTTGACAACTGCTCAGTATAAATTTCCATTAAACCTACATTTATGTAATTTAGCAGCAATTTCAATGGAGACTTTCTGACTGGAAAATCCTTGCGGCTTTTGGGTTTCACAAACCTTCTGTTCAAAGTATCTTTTCAAACTTTAAAGAGCTAACTCCTGAGCCACAGAAGGCTTTACACAAGTTTACTACAAAATGTGATGACTAAGCTGAACTTGTACAACATGCAAATCAGTGGAGCTTCCCTTATTAAAAAAAAGAAAAGAAAAAACAATTTCACCAAAATGTTTTCTATCAAACTGACGAGTCACTTAATTGGCAGACTCCTTCAGCGCCACACTGAATAAAAGCTGCCAGAGCTTGTTGCAGTAACAGCTGTTAATTCTACCCTGACATACTTTGGTACTATTGTTGTAATATCATAAAAAGCGAAGCTGGTACCACAGTCATTACAATGTGCTGATAAATGGCTGTTTTTTTGAAATGCATAAACCTGACAGAAGAACAAAAGTGGTAAACCGAGGCCCCCGTGGTGCAACATCTTTTTTGTTTTGCTGTGCTGCTGTTTGAAATGATTCACAGTTCCAACTGTAGCAGAGCACCCGGTAGAATGAAAGCAGCACACCTGTCCTGAATCACAAAGTGATATAGCTTGTTGTGGTTTTCATGCTGTGCCAGCACACCTGTGTGAAGTAATACCGGCTCTAGTTATGCATGACTTTCCACTATACAGCTAAACACAGTATCCCAGCCTCGTAGTTGGGTCTTTTCTCCTGTATGCTGGTTTTAGCCTCTGGTGGAGTGTAAGTGGGCTTTCAATGTCCGTAAGTCATTTATTCATCTTACTTCCTGAAATGAGTTATACTCTTTCATGTGTTGCGTTCCAAGGTTTCAAAGTGTGTGGGGTTTCTTTCTTTGTCCAAACACAATCGGGACTCTCACCAGTTGCAAACCTCAGCAAATCCCTCACGGTTCCCTGACTTGTCCAAGAAACCCCCTTCGTCCTCCAGAGACTGACTGAGATTCCAATTATGAAGAAATATGGACAGGAGACGGGCGACTGTCACAGGTCCCAAGGAAATTTCATTTTAATTAATCTTGGGCAGAAATTGGCAGCTATGGCATCCCCGACACTCATCACGGCTCCCTGAAGTAGATCCAATTTTCTGTCTCAATAGGCATTAAATTAGCAAGAACATTTCAACCTTCGTCACCCCTGCACGCATAACAAATGAAATACATTTGGCTACGTGACATAATGGAGTGCTAATAAATGACTCGCCAACCCGAGCAAGGTACAGGGAGACGGTGGCAGGTGAACAGCGTTCGCCGGCAACTCATCACATCTGGGAGTGGTGGAGTGAGGCAGAGGAAAGGTGGAAGGGGCAAAAAAAAATGTGCAGGTAAGGCAGATTTAGGATGTGGAAATGAATCTGGAGACATTTTTTGCTCTCCGTGTGGATTTTGTCAGATAATGATTTCCTGGATAGTTTGAGAGTACGTAAAGAAAAAAGGGAGGATTAGAATGCATTACAATGACTCATCCTCCCCTTACAGCGTATGTAAGACTTGACTGACATTATTCTGCACCCAGGTGGCAGTAGCTCTGTAGACTCTGAAGTTTATTTACGCTCCGTCTCATTAGAAAACAGTCTAATCGAGCTCACCTCTGCAGACAGCGCTCTGAAATTTGTGTTGATTTCATAAAAAATGCCCCCTACACCACACACATCTGCACGTGCACACACACACCACAGCGGTATCATTATCGCAGAGAAGCTTTGCATTTGCCATGTTTGGATTGTTATCAGAGTTTCCATCAAACAAAAAAAGACATGCTGCAGTAACAGATCAATGCAGGTCTATATCCAGAAGTTCTGCTGAATTAATTTCCTTTAGGGACGCTCTGGCGCATACTGAGGAAGCTGATTCGGAGAGAGTGCGGATTAACACGTTGCCAATAAGTTTGCGAGAAGTTGGTATCTGTCACAAAACTTTTAGTGGTACACGTGTGATGGGGTGGGGGGGGGCAGACTTTATTAGAGTTGTGACAAACTCATGCATACAGCTGTAATCAATAGACAATGAGTCAGGGGCTCATTTACATTTATTTTTTCCTTCTGTTACTCCAGCATGCCTTACCCTGACGGGCAATGCGCTTCCATCTTTGTAAAACTCTTGCCACATCAGTAGCTGACTCTCATCCGCCCACAGACCGGGGCACATTGCGCTACACTCCAACTGACTTCACTCTAATGTAGACTGTCAGAAATATCTCTCTTTTGCCGAAGCAGAAAAGTTTGAGGCAATCTTTCAACAAAACAAAAACAAAAAACATTTTCCACACATTGTTCACATAGCGATAGCCATCTGTCCAAAAAAGAGTCACAGTGGAATCCAAATCTGGAGTTTACAAATCGTTGTCCAAGGCCTTAGATCTTCTGCTGCTTTCTTCCAACCCCTTTGTTCGTGGCGGCTGAGGGATTTAACTAGCTGCATTGGAAAGCAGCGTGCGAGATGCCGCTTGGGTGCATTTTTTAAAAATTCCCCCTTTGGTGCCAAAGAAACAACAACATTGTCATTCTTAACTGGCCTGTCTTTGTGACTTTTACACAGTGCAGAAGTGAAATACAGAGCAGGTGAACATCAGCCACCTCCATCTCTACTGTAAATATCAGATCATTTGCACAAAGGCTGACAGCAGTCGAAAAGCCTGATAGCAGCCAATACCTGTGTTTGTCCAGTAGTAGATACCTAATAACAGAGCTGGGGGAGATGGAACGGGGGGGTGTCAGTACAGTATACTGTGTAATTCAATACAGGAGTAGAGAAAAGGGTGGGTTGTGCTATAAAATGAAGCCACCTGTATGAGTGATGAGAGGCGGTTGCGTATTGATTAGAATAATTTGCCTTCTCGTCGGTTCCACTGGACGGAAACAAATCAGTTTGGTTATGCGGCACGGATTACAGTCGTGGAACATACAGCTTATCGGGTATTAGCTCATACCACAATCCTCTGCCAAAACTAGTATTGCTCAATTGTGATCGCATGTCCTGCCAAACAATTTACATGCATGTCTGTCCAGACTGATACACTATGGGCCAGATTTATAACGCCTTGCAAAATTACAAACTGTGTATTTTGGCGTTAAAAAAGTAATTAAAAAGCACTTTTGGTGTTTACAAAAGAAGCGTAGTGACAAGTAAGAGGTGGGAATTCTTGAGGTGTTTTGCTAGTGCTGTGAAATACAGCAAGCTTTGATATCAATCCGATACCAAGCAAATGTAGAGTCATTATTGCCGATACCGAAAGCAATTATTTTAACCCATTAAGGGGTTGATGTAGGGGAGAGCAGCATGTCAGGACTTATGAGATGAATCGTCATCAATTAGCAAATTATGTCATATTACATTTTGATGAACACTAAATCACGGCGAGTTTCGCCTTTCAGCCTTTCATGCATTTTGAAACTGGGATTTTTTTTCAGAGCTGGACCATAAATGTGCCTGTCTCTAAAGCACTTTGGGTCCATATCTGTTAACCAAAATAGACATTTTTCATAAGTGCATGTTTTAGGTATTTTTTCCATTTCCCCCCAAAAAATAATATATATAACACGATTCAGGGCTAAACACTGAACATCGACGATAAAAATAAAGTATCAGTCCTGTCACGCTGGTATAGATGGGATCAATGCTAAAAATATAAATATTGATAGTATAAAAAATATTGATTGTACCAATGCCAGCTTTGGTATCAATACTATCAACATTTGGATCGATCGGCCTGCCTCTGTTGCATATGCATCTCTGGGAGTTATGATTTTTTAAAACAATCAAGTGAAATTTTGTGAATGTTTATTAGATATGACCAAATGTTCTCCAACTATTCCTCGGGCATTTACCAAGAATGAGACAAATGGAAGCTGATACTTTGATATTACTCTCATGATCAAAGTCTGACATTAAATGATTTCACATTCATACTTTAGAACCTGAAAAAAAAAAACGCCTCCAGACGTAGCTGCTACCATTTTATGAACAATCAGATATTAATAATTATTTTTAACTATAGAGTGATACTGGGTAAAATTACTCCTTAGCTCTGTACCCTTCTTCCATCTAAGCTCTGGTAGTCAGCAGCTACTCTCTTCCAATAGTTTCTTTCTAATGTGCCGCAGGTTCTGAGAAGTCTAGGGAAAAACTTCATTTTCTTACTATGTCCCTCAGACATGAAATCATTTGCATGAAGATCTAGACTCAAACACAGTTATCTTAATAAATGAATTCAAGGGCGTCGTAAAGGACGTAGAACTGAAAGTCCACTGGTGGATTCTGTATATATCATGTTGTACATACTGGTGCTTTCTGGGCCCCTAAAAATAAAGTGAAAAATACTGTATCAGAATTCCTGTTTGCTGTGCTAGACACTATCTCTCTGAACAGATATGCCTGGAGACAATTTGAAATACATAAATTAGATTGTTTTGCTTTCTAGGACTGGCTCTATGTTGCTCTATGTCTTGAGCCACTTCTCATTTCTTTATATTTTGCTGGCAAAATGGGAAAAAAGTGTAGCGATTTATTGAAATGTGCAAATATAAAAAGAAATACGGCATAGAAGGAAAAAACGAGTTTGTACAATTCTAACAACCTTGAACGCCAATATTTGGTATGAACACCTTTATTGAACACAATCTGTTAAACAAGCTTTCTTTTCATTTCTTTAGTCTTCAGGAATAGTTCTCCGGCTTCTTGAAGGACGTTCAAAGCGCTTCTTTGGATGTTTCTGCCCTTTTTTTGTTCTCTGTCGAGATGATCCTACAGCACTTCAATAATGTTGAGGTTCGGGCTCTGGGGAGACCAATCCATGACTGATATATAATTCCATCAATTGTGAAAGATCTCCAACACCTATGGCCTAAAATACAGCCCCAAAGCATTACAGAGCCTCCACCATGTTTTACAGATAACTGATTGAACAGTTCTCCTGACTTCCTCTGTGCACAGTCATGATGATCAAAAAAAAAGCTTACAAATTTTTATCAGTTGCTTCATAAGACCTGTCCCAACTGATGTTCAGTCCAGTTCTTGTGTAATTTGGCAAAATTGAGCCTTTTCTCCCTGTTTCCCTTCTTCAAGATTAGTTTGTTGATAGCAACCCTTCAAATAAGACCATTTCTGTTGAGGCTTCAAAGATCAGTACACAGATCAAGTGAAGAGTCAAATAAATCTCTTAGATCAGGTTTTTGCTGGATTTTAATCCAAGTGTTTTTCAGGTTTCCCTTTTTTCATAACGACGACTTCCAGATGTTCCTGATGTGCTGTAGTTAGTTTTTCATCAAGCTTCCACTCATCCAGTTTATTCAGTTTCTTAAGGGCACATTGCAACCATGCCAAGATAGGCCAATGTTTCTACAAATATCTGTTTGGGAATCACCTTGTTAGTGAAACATTTTATGCCTGTCAACTGTGTTATCTTTGACTATCTTTATCTTTGGTGACAAATTATAGATTTTTTGTGACAGACTGATAGTAACAAAGATTCCTCTGGAAATGGTCAAGTTCAAGGACTGGACTGAAAATGAATGAAAAAGAAGCCAAAGTCCAAACAACAACTTGAAAAGGCTGCTCAAGACCACAAAGAAAGTCTGGCTCCTTGGTTGCAAAGAAATGAAGGTTAAATCAAGACATCTGCACATTGCCATGCAACCTCACCTCATCTTTTTTATTGTTTGCTGGGTGTCCATTCTCCATTCTGCTTTTCTCACTCAGTCTTCAAGCCTCAAGCATCACCAGCAGTAGTGTTATTCTACTAATAAAACTAGCTACCACTGTAGCCAAAGACTCTCACTGGTAATTGGAATGAAATATGGTCACTTGAACGATTTGCTCTCTTTGGAGGCCTAACTCGCAAAAGCAAGCATCCCTGTTTTTAAGTTCATCCAAATGCGGTCAAGATTTCAGCAATTTAATGGCAATCTCTTCCAATTTTTTATGTATCTGATTCAACTCACAGCTCCCCCCTGATGATGTCACATAAACTAGGCCAGCATAATTTTTCTGAAAAGTGTTGTTTCTCCAGTAACGAGGAGCACGCTCTTAACCTCCATCCTTGTCATCATCCTCTTCTATCCGGCATTTTAATTGGCCGGGGTTGGAGCAGCCCCCTCCAACCCAGCTGTTTGCTTGCAGGATCCTGCAAGCAAGACTTGTGTTCTTCACTAATTACCGCCGCTGCCTGCCATGAACTGTGACACGGCCGGCTCCCGTTGAATTAACCTCGCCTCTCCTGTGTCAATATCCTTCCTGATTTTCACACATCAGTAAGAAATCTACATAGCACTGCAAAGGACTGACCCAAAAATGACGCCTTTTAAAGACGCTGCGGCAAGACGAATGACTGTTAAAAAGCAATCAAGTGGTAGCAGCAGTCTGGGCGGTAGATCTCTGTAGTTTATTGCTAACGCCCGGTCACAGCACCTCTGCTGTTTAAATTATTGCTATGTAAATCACCTGAAGTGCTTTGGTATTGGAAAGCAGCAGATTTAAGATGCTGGTGCATGTGCTAAGTAGACAGTATCCCGATATTCGCGGAGGCCTCCATTTGAGGGACTAACTCCCGCTATTCATCAGCGTGTCAGTCTACCTCAAGCTGGCACTACATTCTCAGAAGTTCCCTGGCGGAACAAATGAAGTTCTCCCTGACTCACATATAAAATGCTTATTCTGTATTTCTGCAAAACGGATGTGAAGCATAGCGCCTGAAAAGTTCTGAACTCCCCTGAAGTGGGAGCACTTTTACCTTATATATGACAGCAGTTGTATTCGTCCCAAAGAGATTTACATTCAGGGTCCAGTGAGTCCAAATCTCTTTGGGACCTGTGTGAATACAGGCGCTATAAAACAATAACAGTTTTCTTTGTGTTGTTCCACTTTTCTTCTTATAATGGCAGCTTATATACCTTATTTTGCATGCAAAATATCTGCAGAAAAATTGCAGCTTTGTGTCTCTAATGTATATGATTATGATAGGAAATGGAGCTCCACCCTTACGAGCCGTAAAAAAAACCCAAGTTGGATACATGTTTTAGCACAAATCTTTCCATGAGTTGTCACTGTCCTCTGCTGGCTCGTATACTGTATTACACCCAGAGAGTGAAAGGCTTGTTTGTTAATAATTCTGCTCTGTTAAACTTTGTCTCATTGTTAATCACTTCCTGTTCAGAATTTCAACAAAGTGTAATTAAACTACTTCAGCCATTTTTTCCCACCTTCCCTAACTATTACTCAGCCGCCGAGCGCGACTAATTTGTGCCTGAATCCGAGCTTGTGACTGTTAATGTGCTTATCACAGAAAACTCCATTGCGCGGATTAATTGTTTAATTGTTTAAAAGTCTCTGTTGTCTTTCCCGGCGCATAGGCGTTTTGCAATAGGAATGCACTCCCTTATTCCCCAGCTTATTTGTATTCCTGTGCCAGATATGGTGTGAAGCTTAATGGAGTTTTCTCCTCTGTTTTTTCCCCCCCCCCCACCTATTCAAGGATCCAAATTGATTTCTCCGCAGCACAGATATATCGGTCATGACCACTGCAAATGTAAGGATATGGGAAATGTTGTCGGGTATGAGGTAACAGAGCTGTAGTGCCTTTATTTATCACACAACGCAGTTCTTTGCATTCATTTTGGGAATTCTTTTGAGATACCGGGCAGTGGGGGGAAAAACACATATTACTCAGGGATCTGAGCCCCACTGGGTAGTTCTGCAGTTTCAGCTGCTGATATGAAACAAACATGCAAGGACGGAAGACCCCCCACCCCACCCCCCACCCTTCCTTTCTCACACACACTCCCCTCCACACATACATCCCCGGGGCTTTGGTCATGAGGTTGCCTCACTCTGTACCCAGACAGTCCCTCAGTATAAACCTTCATTCACTCCCACCTCAATTAAGTAGCGAAGCGGATTTTCAGCCTGAGAAAATGCTCGCACACTGTTAATAATCGACTGATTGCATTTAGATGATTTGGGACGTGACATATAATAATATTATTAGCCCAACCTGTCGGAAACTCATATTTCTGTCTCCTACATGCACTGCG
>VOQK01030042.1:50779-66910 GCA_015052645.1 Benitochromis conjunctus | reverse complement strand
TGCACTGCGTAACAATTACGTATGGATTTTTTTCCACACTGCTCAATTATTGACAATGTAAATTGCTCAAATGCCTTATTTGATCCTAATCTGCTGCATCTTAAAAGCCATGACCATGAATATGGTTGATTTGGTCAGAGGTCAGCAGTTAAAGATTTAAGATAACGTCCACTAAATTATTTCCCACAACAGTTTAATGCAGACATTATAATGGTTTTCAGAAGCTATCATCACACTGAGGTTAAGTTAAAGTTAGATCCCATGAGGAGTGCTGCACGACTGCCATTAAACACTGAATACAGTTATCCAGGTGAGTTTGGTTATCCTCAGGGTTTTCATCTTGTGCCATCCACACATACAAACCTCCCTTTGGCTTCATAGCCTGGAGCTCTGCTGTCCTGTTTAGTGTTGATTACCAGATTTCAGAGACTGGCAAACTTATCATTGGCATTTTATTTTCCTTGTGTACCGATCTAGTCCAAGTGCAGCCTCACACTCGGCGTTATAGACTCTACAGCTGTTATTGCATTGATGCCTCAAGCTGTAACGGGGTGTTCACATGGGACTCATTCTTAAAGGTGCAAAATACAGAGGAGGAAATGAACACGAGGACTCGGGGCTGGGATTAAATAAATGGCATGAAGGCAACCTGTGATGAAAAAGTGAAGAGGAATGACAAGCAGTTGCAGGCGTTGTCTTAGAGAAGAGGAGCTGCGAGGAGGAAGAGAGAGAGGCTGACAGTCATATGAACCGCCGCTATATAGCTCCCTCCTAATGACTCCCACTGCGCCATTTTTACCAAAGGCGGGGATTACCATTAAGCCCAAGTCACATCTTCTCACATGATCCTCCATCCTGCCCAAGGTTTATTCACACACACACAGGCAGAGCTGTGAGCACACGAAGAATGGCAGCGAGGCAGTGCGAGCGTGAGCGGTGGTCACAGGACTAACAGAGCCTGGGCGCAGTTCATGAAAAAGTCATGAAATTTCTTTTCATCCTATGTGAATTTTTCTTTCTTTTTCTTTTTTCTTGAGACATTAAGCATGACTGAATTTCGATTTCTGAAGTGCCGTATCATTTGCACATTGTTGTTTTTTTCTTTAACCAAACCCAGTAGTTTTAACCAAACAACAACAGTAAAACAAAGTCTTAAAAAGCGATCCCAGAGGGAGAGCACGACTGGGTGTGTTTGTCTATTCCTAAGTGCTTTTGTTGCTGAAATCTAACCAAGAGTGAGATGGAAAATACACTAAACAGCAAGAGAAAACAAAACATGTAATGTAAGGATAATAAATACAATCATTTAAAAAGGCTCAAGTTAATGGTCCGTAAAAAAAAAAAAAACATTACATTTTTAAGGCTGTTTCCCAAAGTGCCACGAGCCTCTGCTGGATATTTACATGTGTGGCTCACATAGCGAATCAGCCTGTTTGATTTATAGCGACGATCGGCCCAAAGTGTTATTTTATGGGCATCTTAGTGATGTGATATCAATGTCAGCCTTTGGAAAATCTTGTCATACCCCTGATTTATCTTTTCGCAACATGTTATTTTTTGTCATGCTGAAAAATGAAGCCAGGACATGATTCTCAGAAACTGTTCATCTGCTGCAGATTGTTTTTTCTTTCTGAGGAAATCAGTTTCCTCAGATTTTTTTAAGGACACGCTGCACCTCATGGAGGACTATGGCAAGTTTTCATTTATACCTCTTTGGGAAATCGATCCAACTTTATTTATGTAGCACTAAATCTTAACAGAAGCTGCCTCAATCACCTCGTTGGTTTAAAAAATACACATTTATGGCTGTCAGACTTTGCTATATTTTGAATTTTTCATAGTCGACTAAATAAACGGGAACTAATTATGTGTTTTTGCAACAGTCTGCCAAACACAACAGCGGCTCATCTCTTGAGTTAGGTGCCTTTTATATGCTTGAATGATTCACAGGTCAGTGTTAAGTGGCTTAACAAACAAAAAACATTCATCTGAAAACGATCAGGTACAAGGACTGGACTGAAAGTGAGTAAAAGGCAGCCGACTGCCTCTTAAAGGCCACTTTAAAAAATTTACAAGAAAGTTTGTCTCCTTCAAAGGAAAATATAGAGAAACGAATGGTGGATCGAGACTTTTCCACATTATTGTACATCCATTATAAAGGTAATTAATGTTGCCTATTTGGCAGTTTAATTAAGGCTAAACTGATGTGTTTTGCAGACAGACAGTAAAGACAAATAGAGAAAAGCTGGTGGCTTCTGTCCTGAAATATGACCTTAAAACACTGCAGTGCATTTTCAGGTCAATAGTACTTTGAATTATTAAACACCCATGGTGATAAATCATAGAAAATTCATTTAGGGCAGATATAACACTCTAAGGTCAGAATAATTTATAATCATGCCTATTACAGTATTCGTCTTGACTTAAAAAAAAAAAGCAGAAGGTAAGGACTCTGGGAAAAAAAAAAAGATGTTTAAATGGTCCAAACAACTTTGCAACACTAACAGGTTTCCTTATAGTCCTCAAGGGCACATAGGAACAGCAGATGCATGAGGAATGTGGCTCTGCTTTCAAAAGTTACAACATGAGAATGAGCTTAGCGCTAGCTTTGTAAAATCCTCCCCGTCACGCCCCAATTATGAAACAATACAAGCCAGCTGGAATTATGATAACCAACGTGAAACTCATGTGACTCAGTTAAGAGTCTTTGCCTTTCGGTGTAAGGAGTCACGTTGGGGAAAGGAAAAAAGAGAGACGGTTCTCCTCTTTTAAAGCTGTGGCTTTGTTATGACATTGTTTTAAAAGACTGAGGAGAACATTTAAATGATGAATGACTTGCCATGCAAATTATTAATGCTGACAGCATCAGTACCCTTATGTCTTAGCAAGAACAAAGTGGTAGTGACAACTTGCCCCAGACTGAAACATATTAGCTTTAAAGCAAACTGCATCAAAACATTACTCGGTTAGATCTTTGACAATGAAATGAGACTTTTTATCAGCGGGGAGGAAGGAGTGCTAACAACATGAAATGCTCTGTTGCAAGCAAAACTGCTGCATTTGCTACCTTACTCTTGTATTGTGAGCCGAACCGGATCGAGCATGTTTTTAGTGGTGGTGGTACTTTTTATAAATAACCCTGTTATTTTCTAGCTCAAGAGTCACGTCCCTCTAAAAGGTTCATGAATTTAAACTAGTGATATGAGGAATTTCATCTTTATAAATATACCTTATTTTCTTTTTTTCTTACACGTGTTTTATTTGTATCTAAATAATGTGTGCTTTTATCTTTTTGGACTATAAAAAGCTTTGTTTATTCTGGGAATAAAGTAAAAATAATCCTTATTTATGTTATGATGGGTCTTGGTGCAGATCCTGTCTGAAACAAGCTGTTTCTGCTCAGTTCCCTCGAGGCTAATTTCCCTTTAAGCTAACTTTCTCCTGATTGGCTGCCCCTCTCCAAACTCTTTTTGAACCATAGGCGGGGCTTCTGCCTTAGCTGTGTGCCTGAGATGACCATACTTCTACTGAGATCATAGAACGCTGAAGGGCACTCACTCTGTGCTGGAAATGTTAACACACTCAAGTAGGAATACACTCATTAGCGGCTTAATTAGGCACACCTGTTCCTCTGCTCGTTAACACATATATGCAATTAAGCCAATCGCATGGCAGCAACTCGATACATTCAGACATGTGGACATGGTCAACACAACCTGCTACGGTTATAAACCAAGTATCAGAATAACGAAGAAAGCTGATTTAAGTGACTTTGAATGTGTCATGGTTGCTTCGAGTGTTTCAGAAGCTGCTGGTCTGCTGGGAATTTCCCACGCAACCATCTCGAGGATTTATAAAGAATGGGCTGAAGAAGAGAAAATATCCAGTGAGTAGCAGTTCCCTGGGTGAAAACGCCTTGTTGATGCCAGAGGTAAAAGAAAGTCCAGACTGCTTTGAGCTGAGAGGAAGGCAACAGTAAGTCGAATAACCACTCGTTACCCCCAAAATCTGCAGAAGAGCATCTCTGAGCGCACAAAACGTTGAATATTAAAGCAGATGGCCTACAGCGGCAGACAACCAGACCGGATGCCGCTACAGTTTCCTGGGTTTCACAAAACTTGTACAGTAAAAGATCAGAAAGATGTTTCCTCGTCTGATGGTTTTCGATGCGACACTGGGTCACAGTTGGACATAAACAACATGAAAGCATGGGCCCATGCTGACTTGAATCAGAGGTTCTGGTTGCTGGTGCGAGTGTGGGGGTCACCAGATCCCAGTCCAATAGAGCACCTCTGGGATGTGCTGGAACAGGAGATTCACATTATGGATGAATTATGTTATTGTGCCAATGTGAACCAGACTCTCAAGGAATGTTTCCAGCGCCTTGTTGAATCTGCGCCATGATAAATTAAAGCAGTTCTGAAGGCAAAAGGGATCCAACTTGATATGCTGGTGAGTGTCTATCGTAGCTTCAGGTGGATATTCAAAGAAAGATTGCCTACATTTTTCTACTTACTGCACCACTATTCCACATTTACTGCTATACGATCTGAACGTTTAACTGCGAGTGTTGTTTTTGAGGAACACTAATTTTCTGCTGCTTTGCTCTTTACTTGCCATTCAACTGAAAGCAGTTGTTGTTATTTAAAGCCAGACCCTTGACATGAACTTGTTTTTCTTCCTCTCCTGAAAGATCTCCCTATGACGAGCATTTGATGTGTGAATTTGCAAAGCATCTGGTTGCTAATTAGAGGATGTTGATCCCCTAGAGGATAGCTAATATACATGTCCTCGATGTTGTTAGATAATATCTAACAATTAAAAGCTATCAAGTGCCCTCTGAAATCCAGGGTAAGGCTTGCTGTGAATTAAGGGCAGACTGTAAGATGTTTTTGAAAGCATCTGCCTTGCTGATCCTGTCCTAGATTTTAAGTCCTTAGGGTTATGGCTGGAGATTCTGTAAGCAAAAACACTTTTTTTTTTTCACTCTAATTGCAAAACTACCTTGAGGTTATGATAGCAGCACACCAAAATAATCAAGATTTTTCACTGGTATCATCAGCGTATTTGGTGTAATCAGCGCTTTTCTTTTTGTTTCCACCTCAGCTCCTTCACCTGAGGAACAATGAAGCAAATCAGCAATCAGCATCCACATGCTCGGAGGGCAATTGAAGGGAGAATTCAATTGAATGTTGTAAAAATAATTCATAGAAAAGCTAAACAGAGGGGAACGACATGTTCAAACCGGAGGAGAGTTGAACGTAATGCCATAATCACACTTTACTTTCACTTTAAATTCATATTCATGCCACCTGTGATGAAGTTAGAAATATTTATAGTGGCAGCCAGGCCGGGAGCATAAAAATTATTTTTTGTTGTTGCTTCTTCTGCATATTAAACTTCTTATAGTCATGGAAACAATTGAAAACTACGAACCCACATAGGACTCATAAAAGTTCGGGTCTTAGAAGGTTAAAGCAGCTTGACTCCATATATCACCAGTGTGCATCGGAGGTGATGCTTTTCTTTTACATAAAAGGTAAGGTGGTCTTCTTTAACAAACAGAAGACAGCCAGAGCGCCTGATGTTTATTTATAAGGCTCTTCTTCAAAGACTGACTGGTCACCTGTAATCTCTTATTACATTTAAATAGAGTATTTACAATGTGAGGTTACGGGACTTTCTAACACCACCATACAGTTTACTCACACTGGGGTTAGAAAAACTGGATGGAAATACCATACGAAAGTAATACATGCTTTTATTTTACTGGAATATTTTACCAAATATTGTTTTATACGTAATATCTTTATACGTATAAAAGTTGTATTATTAAAACTAACACAAGCAAAGGCACAAAAAAACATAATAAATACCGTAACTACATGTAAAAGAAGAGTTGCAGATGATTAATGAATGAGAATTAACGGCAGCCTTCACCTCAAATGCAGCTGATAAATAATGTGGTGAGATCAGAATCGTATTTAAAAGGAGAAGGTCGTTTAAGGTTGTGAAAACTGAGCAAACAGAAGACGTCTGGATACTTCCTGTATGTGTGTCAGCATCTCGCTGAAGGTTGCTAACAGGGGAACGGCACTGGAGACCTTCTAGCTGTTGTTACACAAAGGAAGTCAAAGCTGCACGCAGAATTATATGTGAGGCCTTGAAGGTAAATCCACAAAAGTCACATCGGATCAATAGCGAAT
Source organism: Benitochromis conjunctus (assembly GCA_015052645.1). NCBI lineage: Eukaryota > Metazoa > Chordata > Actinopteri > Cichliformes > Cichlidae > Benitochromis > Benitochromis conjunctus. Next base: position 60,704 of record VOQK01030042.1, on the reverse strand, counting down.
CTGTTTATCATTCAGTGGCTATTCTCAAAAATGTGACTATTGAGGTGACTTAACGAGAAAATAAGATTGAATTCAGATTCAGACTCCCAGCACTGTTTTAATTCGCATGGCATCGAGTGCAACGGGCCCCGTTACAGTTGGCATGAAGACAGATTAGCGTTCTGTAAAACGGGAGAAATAATGAGCAGAGGAAACATGCTGCCGTTCGCCTGATCACTCCTGCCAGAATTTATTAAGCAAGCACAAGCAGACATCTTTGCTTCTTCTGTCACTTAGTTTAACCACAGTTGTTCGCTGTCAATCAACCGCATCGACATAAAAGAAAAATACAGTTGAAATAAAAAGAAAAGATACACATTCATCATAAACAAATGCAGAAAAGAAGCCGAGGTGTCGTGCGAATGGTTTATTATGAAGGCTTACACACAGTCTTTGTTCTGAAGTGAACTGTAACTCATTCTTTAGAAGTCAATTTAAGTTAGAGCTGTGGGAAAACATGTTTTTTTTTTCTCTCTCTCTGCCCAGCCTTTGGTGGTTGAAAGATTTATCACATGGTCACATGTCCAAGCTGTTAAATATGATGTCATCGTGTTCCCCTGGGTTTGGGAGGCTTGCTAGCAAACATGCCGTATCTATGTTTTTCATCGCTGCCATCTTCAGGAGTGTGCTGTACTCTGTGTTGAAGAATATTTAATAATTCTTTGAAGTTCCAAGTTAGTTGGAAACAGAAGGTCCCTGCGGTGAAACGCTAAGCGTGACAGGTATACAGCTTTCCCTCCTGCTGTGCCTGAATTTACTCCTGATGAGACAACATGATGTCCCACCTTCTGCTTCTCTGGGATTGTAACATTCATATATTCTTAATTTTGTGGTCTTTTCTATTAGGTATGTGGAGAAACTGTTTACCTCTTTACCGTTTACATCTAGCACTTTGACGTTTTTGTAGCCCTGAGAATTTCTTCTAGACTCTTGCAGTTGTTTTGGATGTATTCAAAATATAACAGCGTTCTCAAGACTAACAAAAAATCTGAACGAATTCCTGAGGTTGCCCTTTATCAATCGCTGATAAGTACTGTTAAAATGTGTCTGCATGGGATCTACAGCACTTCAGCCAGCAGAACCAGCTTCAGCACTGGTTGTTTAAGGCACCCGGATGACATTATTGTGTGGTGTGACCTCCCCAGGCCACATCTTGGGTTTCCCCTCCCTGCACGAAACATCATTATAACTTCTTTATCTCCAACAACCAGACTTGCCACCATTATTACCTCAAAAACCTTCCTACATGCAATCCCTGCGGTCTGACATCACACAGCTAGTTCTCATGACACTGATCACCTCATTCCCCACGTCACATTACTGCTGGAGGGGCTGGAGATAAGGGACTTTCAGATGGAGAAGAGCGTGCTTTAGGTTTGTGCTGTGTGCAGTACCAGCCCCCAACAAACACTGTGTGTTTCTGTGTATGCTCTGACTGGGATGACAAATTTCCTTGTAGGCAAGTTATAAAAATCTACCACACTGAGCTTACTGCAAGGCAAAAATAAACCAGCAAGAGACAGTGGTGTGTTTCAAACAGGGTTGCACTGGACTAGTCGACGCCATTTAAAAGGCTGATTAATCCAGCAAAGTATTTATTGGCCTGTTTTGAATTCAGCTTTTAAGTTTATTTGACATGAAATGCATGGAAATATGAACCTGTTGCATTGTTGTTTAATGTGATTTCAAACACAGAAACATTTTTGCATTTCTCAAAGACTTTTTCCTGTGGAATAAATGCAGTTTGTGCTTTCAAGCCTCACATGCTCTGGACAGTAAAATCAGGCTCAGGTTTGGGGAAAGAATGAGGTGGAGAGGGAGGGTGGAGGGGCCTTCCTGAGAAGTCAAATGACCTGAAATATGATCACTTTAGCAAACTTCTGAGGCAAGATTAGATTCTAGTGTTGCACACAGTGGGGTGAATTTCTTCAACACGCTGAAAATCCTTTTTTTAAATTATTTTAACTCTCCAAACATCTATTCCTTTGCCAAAGGATTTGTGAGGGGGGGAACTATTACTTCATAGCAAATTAATTTTCATACAGTGCTTGTAAAAGCGCACTGAGACGTTACACTGTGTTTGGGGGGGCAGTCATTCATCATAATTTGTGTTTCTTGGAGTCTGTTATTAATTGGACTTTCTTACATTTAATGCTGCGTTTATTCGGCCGACTGCAGACATCCAGGGACTTTTTTTTTTAGAACAATAAAACTGTGCATGACCGGATCACACTACCTTCTCCATCCCTAGTAGGAAATATGATGTTATGTGATGGGATCACGCGGGAGTCAGTAAATCCGGGTAGTCATGCGCTAATCCGGTATTTAAGGTCGTCGGTTCAGTGGTTTTCGGGGGGAAACAGAAGTGGAGTCTTGCGTGGGCGCATGGAAGGTTGAGGTTTACATTCACTCGTTTGGCAGAGAAGAAATAACTCCTGATGTGAAGTGATGCAAGTGTATTTTGGGGGAAAATAATTAGTTGAGGTTTATACTCTCAGGTAATTATCCAGTCAGTAAAAACAGACTTGAAACCAGCCGTGCGTAAAAAATTTGGCAGCGACTTTTCTTTTTTGGATAATGTGGCAGTGCTGCTTTTTGGTGATTGTGGGTGCGGTGGTTGTGAGCGCTCAGTTCCCCAGAGAGTGTGTGACTCCTGAGGGACTCAGGAGTGAACAGTGCTGCCCGTCGCCCTCTGGACTGCTTAATGACCCGTGTGGCTCCAGCACCGGGCGCGGACAGTGTGAGCCGGTGGCGGTGGACACGCAGCCACATGGGCCTCAGTACCCGCACGACGGACGGGATGATCGGGAACGATGGCCCATCCGTTTTTTCAGCCGAACCTGTCAGTGTAACGGGAACTTCAGTGGTCATAACTGCGGCCGCTGTAAACACGGATGGACCGGGCCCAACTGTAACCAAAGAGTGTCTGTTGGTAAGTGCAAAAAGAATCTGCCAAAATGAATGTACCAATGTACCAATTACGCGCTTCTCTGGTATTAAAACTTTATTTCCAATCAGCACGTGACCGGTTGAGCTATATTTTTTTTCCTCCAATGCTATAATCCCCCAGTGAGAAGAAACGTGATGCAGCTCAGCGCGGACGAAAAGCGTGCGTTCGTGAACGCGCTGGACCGGGCCAAGCGCACGGTGCACCCCGATCTGGTGATCGCAACGCGGCACTATTCGGGCATCTTTGGCCCTGACGGGAACACCACGCAGTTTGAAAACGTCACCATCTATAATTACTTCGTTTGGTCCCACTATTACTCCGTCAGCAAGACCTTTCTGGGCGCGGGACAGGCCAGTTTTGGGGGCGTGGATTTTTCACACGAGGGCCCCGGTTTCCTGACCTGGCACAGGTACCACCTTCTCCAGCTGGAGCGAGACATGCAGGTGAGATAGAAATCTAATTATATGCACTAACAGGTTACACTGCAGTGCTGCGGATGTCATTAGGGTCTTTTTAACTCAAATTTTAAAAAATGATTGTGTTGCCTGAGAGTCGCTAATCATGACTTAATTGTTTATCGACATCTTTAATTTACCAGTTCAACACCGACAAATCTCCTTCTTCCCTCCCCTCACACCGCCTTCCCCTGCCCACTTGTTTGTTTTTGTCTAATGCGCTCCCCGCAATCTGTAATGGCGAAGAAATCATAATTGACGAAGCAATGTCACACCTTAATAAGCGAGCTGCGCGCGAAATGTGACTTTAACCACTTCAAATTAGAGATTGGATTCGGTCCGCACACCATCCATTTGGAGAAAACAGTCCTGAAAGGAGCTTTGTTGAAGAGGCGTTATTAGACTTTAACGATCACCAAAGTGACGCGTGGAGAATGTAAATAATCCGCTCCAGGGTCGGGGTTGCATCCATCCGGCGGGTCACATTAAGGGCACAGAATGAGGCTGCTGTGTGTGCTGTGTGAGTTTGAACCCTGTCAGAGTGTTAGACTCCTGCAGAGAAGCTCCATCCTTATCCTGTGCAAGTTTCTGGTTTAAATTGGGATCCCTAATTAGTGCCTTGTTGTTGTTGTTTTGTTTTTGTTATTCTTTATTTCTTTCTCAAATCTGTCACACTGGAGAAGTTTGAGGGAAAGCTCTCCCCCCGAGGTAAGAATTAGAATGAACTGCCTCCGCTTCTTGTCCTGCATTTAAATCATATAGGTAAGAACGCCTGGATTTTAAAAGTGTGGTGGGGGAAGGGAGGGGGGTTCTTTCTTGAACTTATTCTTTTACCTGACTGGTTTCATATCAGCAAGCATAGAGTTTAAAAGTGGGATTTGGTAAGTTTTCCTTTGGAAAATCCACCAGAGAAGAAGAATTGAAGGAGGGAGTAATTCACAGCCAAGCAGACAGGCTATGTTCCTTTGAGATTCATGAATATTTTGCCCCTATAAATCCTCTATTGACACATTTTCTTTACCTGTACGCCTTATCTTAAACTACGAGGTTTTGCATTGGGAAGTCATGAAATAAGTCGGAAGCAGAGCAAGAGTGCTGCACTTCAACTTCTTTTCACAAAGTTTCATCATTTCTGAATCCATCGTGGCTTCATAGCACCGTATGCATCCCCTGACTTCTGTCTTCATATAGATGTTTTACATAACCAAAGGGATTACAGAGACTTCCACTAGACCTTCTTTTCTTTTTTTTAGCACAATTTATTAAAAATAAAACGAACTTCAGAAAGATTGCGATACCGACTCTTCGGACTGAATGCATTTGGTTTGCATCACAGTCAAATACGTCCTTATCCAAGGCGACAGACTCTAACCCAGCCATGCTTTGATTTTATTCATACTCAATACCCAGGACATGCTGCAAAACCCCTCCTTCGCCCTGCCCTACTGGAACTTTGCTATCGGTGGAAACACATGTGACATCTGCACAGATGACCTGATGGGAGCCAGGAGCACTTTTGACATGAATTCTCTGAGTCCCAACTCCATCTTCTCCCAGTGGAGAGTCGTCTGTGAGAGCGTGGGGGACTACGACACGCTGGGAACCATCTGCAACAGTGAGGCTGGAGACTGGTGATGTTGCAGTGATCTGTGTTTTTTTTGTTTGTTTGTTTTTTAAATACAATGATATCCAGGTTGTTTTCCTGTCCCTCCCTCCAGGCACAGAGTCTTCTCCCATTAGAAGAAACCCGGCAGGAAATGTGAACAGGCCTATGGTCCAGCGTCTCCCGGAGCCCCAGGATGTGGCAGACTGCCTGCAGGTCAACACTTTTGACACGCCACCATTTTACTCCACCTCCTCTGAAAGCTTCAGGAACACCATTGAAGGTGAGCGAGCACAAAGATATTTCTGTCTGTCCGTCATACAACTCTTTTGCGTTCACATACACAGCTTTTCGTGCCCTTTGATGCTATTTTGGCAGGCTACAGCGCCCCCAAGGGGAACTACGACCCTATAGTGAGGAGCCTCCACAACCTGGCTCATTTGTTCCTGAACGGGACAGGAGGACAGACTCACCTCTCCCCGAACGACCCCATCTTCGTCCTGCTCCACACCTACACCGACGCGATATTTGATGAATGGTTGAGGAGGCACAGCCCAGGTCTTTCAGTAGCATCTGTTTTAAAAAAAACATATTGTCCTTGATAATGGCACGGTGAGCTTTTGTGCTAATTTAAAGTGCTTCCCGACAGATGCGGCTGTGTACCCAGAACAAAATGCTCCCATTGGTCACAACAGGGGCTACAACATGGTGCCTTTCTGGCCTCCGGTGACCAACTCGGAGATGTTCGTGACCGCCCCTGAAAATCTCGGTTACTCTTACGAAGCTGAATGGCCAGGTACACGTTTGACCAACACGCCTTTAATCTCGCCTTCAGAGAAATGCCGATGACGACCTGTAATCATTGTTTACTCCTCCCTTTCCAGGTGAAAATTTCACCCTGAGCGAAATCATAACCATGGCCATAGTCGCTGCCCTTGTGGTCGTCGCGGTTGTTTTCGCTCTTACCACGTGCGCCGTGCGTGCCCGGTCTTACAGGAAGGAGGGCCACCAGCCTCTACTCGGAGATCAGTACCAGCGCTATGATGATGACAAAAGCCAGTCTGTTGTATAAACTCTCTCACTCTCACACACACACACACACACAAGCCCCGCTTTAAAGCGCCTCTTTGTCTCACAGTGACGCGCCTGTGTGGTTTGTTAAAGTCTGAATCTGTTCTCGCTATAACATAAAATCATCTCTTTTGTTGCTGCATTTGTGCCTCTATATTTACAAATAGTGCAGATGTAAATATTGACTTTTACATTTCCCACTTACCCAAGACGTTTTGTAAAGAAAAGGCCCTGAAATAGACTTCCACCCCGTCTCTGCCCAGTGTCACCCCTCCAGGACCCTGAATTTGATCAATGGTTTAAAATTTAAAAAATGAATGGATGCATCAATTGGTGGAGATATGTTAATTAGTCTTTAAGATTATGGCTTTTCCGAAACTTGTAAGGATCATCTGTAATATTTCTGACAAATACAAAGCATGTTCTGTTCAGTTAAAATGAACGGCCTGTCAGGCCTTAAATCAGGAATTACATATTAAGATCAGCTGACTTCTGTAGTTCAGTGTTTGCTGATTCACTTAACAAAGGGCGCGCACCTGTAAGGAATGTGCCAGTGAGCGTTTTGCACCCATTTAAAGTAATGAAGGAAGTAAAACTTCTTAAACATGACTGTCTTTTTACTAACTGCATAATCTACATCATCTCCTGAGTTTATCTGACTTCTTAGGTTCGCTTTGTTTAGCTGCACAATACCAGAAAAGCTATATTTCATCGAAGTGCCCATGTAATTAAGCCATATTATCCACAAGGGGGTGCTGTAGTTCAATTTGTAGAACTCTGCAGGCCCTACTGTATGTTCAATAGAGAAATATGCTTTTTTTATGATGTGTTAACTTACTGTTTCACTTGACTTGAAATGTTGCTAATAAATGAAGAACTAGAAGGAAAATAAAGCGGAGTGGTGATTTAGATCAAATGTTAAAGCTGAGTGTCACGAGTCTTTATTTTCTGTCTTTTTAGCTGGAGTACATTTCTCATACAATATATGAAAATTGTAATTTATACTTTTGTATTTTTACATAAATAGTTCTGTTGAACTTAGGGGCTTTACATTAAATAGCTTGGCATCTGGGCATCATTTATGCTACTTAAGGGTGTGAACAATGTAAGCCCACAGGAAAATCACAGAATTTGATGTGGAACAAATACAGTGTATAACATTGGCATAGATAACAGTGGGCATGGTTTTCAGGCTCATTTGCTGCTCTGCGCCCTCGTGCAGATGGTATTACAGGATAAATGGTACTGCCCACGAGGTTAAACACTGTTTGCATTGAATTTCATTTGCAAAGCAGCAAAACAAGTATTTAGACTTTTGTGAAACGTCTTGAAATACCATGAAACTTAAATAAATCCAGACGCTTTCTTCCCAGGCTCCTTAGACTACCATGACATGGATGACTGAGAACCCATGCAGAGAAGTATTTAAACTCTTTACTCAAGAAAATTCATAATCCCACTTAAGAAACCTAGAAGAAGTTAATTTCAGCTGCTTCGTTATTCACAAAGAGTTTTAGTTTTTACACCAGATGGCCTTCTTGATACAGCCCCAGAGGGCTTGGGTCAAAGCAGGGATCCTTTGCTTGTTAGCCAAGTGTGTAAACCCCTATACTATGGAGCCACTAATCCTAATAAGTGTCCAAAAATTACAAACATTTTAGCATTAAAATAAACTTAAAATGCTTAAAGTCTCCACAAAGACACAAGTCTCCTTTGAGGTTGGGTCAGGAAGTCTGGCAAATCAAACATGTCACAAGGGGTACAACATGGACCTACTTATTGTAGTGACCCCTCGTGACGAGAGAGCAGCCTGACAGTAATCTAGCATGGTGTATGTGTGTGTGTGTCGTCCCTGTGGCTGACAAAAACCCTTACACCGAGCAGCAAGTATACCATCGCCTCAACACCCCACACTGTTGTGTTTGGGTCGCATACATATGACATCACAGCAGTTGAGGCCACAATGCTATAACGACCCCATACACATTGGGGTGGTTCTCAATTGTTATGGAAAATGACCAAAACCAAGCAGAGCAGAGTCAAGCTGAGTAGTCGCTAGTAAAAAGAGGCATTATATTTTCAGGGGGGCCAGTGCCCATGCCCTCCACCCCTCTGGACACGCCCCTGTTACACCTTCATTTGTCATTTCTAGAAACTGTCTGTTATTACACTTATAAGGCTGTGTAAGCACCAGTAGACTGTGGCTAGTTTCCCTTGACAGCACGAGCGTAGCTTGTCCAGAGGGGTCACGAGGTGAGAAAATAAAGAAAAATACAAGACTTTGCAAAAAGTCATTCATAATAAAAATTTTAAAACAGTCATGCTTATTTTATTTGTGGGCTTTTGTCACCGCATTTGAAAAATAATATCGTGTAAACACCTCTGCTTTTTTTTTCTCTCGCTCTCTCGTCTCACCTGTCGGGTGTCTGGTTTCAGAGGAAGCTCCCCCGATGGGAGGGTCCGCGGAGAGCGCGTTGTCGTTAAACTGTCCATTCACGAGCTTAAATGGGAGGTCTGTTGCTGTGGCAGCGGTGCGTTTAGCGTCACATCACTCCGCGCTGTGACGGAGAGAAGCTGCGATGAGCGCGCGTCTTAAAACTTTTATTAGCCTACCTTGACTCCTCTCTGATTAAAGCTCGCGCGCCTCTCCCCGACCGAACAGCCAGCCAGCCTGTGGGAATATAACCTCCGAGGTCGCAGATAACTGGCCTGACTGCGTCTGTGACACCCCGCGATGGAGGAGGACAACAGCGTCATGCGAGACTTGAAGGACATAGAGACAAAGTTGGGCCGAAAAGTTCCGGACAGTCTCTTTCGCTCTCTCGCCGGAGGGAAACACGACAAGTCCGCAGCGCCGCATTCAGGGAACTCCAAATGTTGCGCTGACTCTGCGGACTTAAAAAGATTGGAAGGAAAAATGATGCTCCTCAAACAGGAGATGGTGAGTGTATTGTCTGAGCAGCTGTAGTAGCTTGTAAACCGTTTAACAGGCTTCTCTTTAAAGCGTCTAAGTTTTAATTTCAGGCGTTGTGAGTAATATTTTAATAATTACTTTCAGATAAATGTGGTGGCACCATTGTTTACTGCCAGGGTGGTCCTGTTTCTTCTGTTGCGTTCAAGGACCTTACCTAGGCACAATAGCAATGCCTGAGCTCCAGGTATTACCATTAATTGTGAACGGCTCTCACAGGGGCAGGTGAGAGCTGTTCACACTCTGCTGCGGGCAGAGGACTTTGTGAACTCCCGTCACCTCAGGGCGCTCGCCCCCCTCCTGTCTTAGGAGTCAGACCACTGCAGTTGTGCAGCTGTAATTATCTCCCCATGCTTGCATAGTTTTATCTGCGATCACTCAAATTGTTCTCAAATGTCCCTGGAATGTCCTGCTAGTCTCAAGCTCCGACAGAGTCGCAGCAAAACGCCATTTTAAAAAGGTCAAGACTGGTATTAGGAGTCCCGAGCAGATGGTGTAGTTGACCGGGTTTTGCAGTCTAGCAGGGCCGTGGCATGCCCAGCAGACTGACCCGCTGCCACAGATCTTGCTCTGATAGGATTAGTTTATTAGAGATTACTGTAAGGACAATAGTAGATCTGTAATTGGCAGTTTTAGACTTAAATGACAGATTTTTACCAGCAGTTATTTTAATATGCAAGCATCCTGTAAAAGAAGAAAATATTAAATGATTTCTTTTTTCAAAAGAAGTGAGCTGTGACTGGTCTCATTTCAAATTTGGGCCACTGATGGTTGTTTGGGCTTTTTTTTTTTTTTTAGGGGTTTTTTTTTTTTTTTTTTTCCCTTTTAATCTTTTT
>VOQK01030042.1:29520-45431 GCA_015052645.1 Benitochromis conjunctus | reverse complement strand
CAGGGGGGGAAAGTACCAAACAATGATTTATTCATTCCCTTAGTTAGTCCTCCGTTATTTCACTTGTGCACATATAATTACACCGCCGTACAGTCGACACCGCAGCTTCCAGCGGGGATCCATTAGCAAATTAGACACTGGGGTTGGACCTGTGCCACAAGATGAAGGGAAACCAATACCGTCTGGTATCTGGGAAACTGTCACCACGGTACCAAATGAGGATACAGGATATGGGTACTGGAATGGGGTTCAGGTGGGGGGAGTGTGGGTGAGGAGGGATCAAAAGAGCCGGAGACGACGCACACCCCTCAGACGGGAAGCGGCAGATACATGCTAAACATGTCGCCTTATTTTATTCTACTTTAATTAGCTTTTCTCTCTGCGGGTGTTTACTTTGTTTCGGAGTGCTTTAAGTTCTCCTGCAACTTTATATCAACTGGAAAAGTTATATATGAATAAATATCAGTGCTATATTAAAAATAATCTCTTGTTTTTATAACGGGCTCTAGAATGAATGTGTCTCAGTGTGATGTGCAGTCACACTCGTGGTGGACAGTAGTGCTTTAAGTTATTGTTTCTCTCTTTTTTCTCGCTCTGTTACAATAGCAGGTAAGAGGAGCTCCATGCTGGAAAGTAATGAAGATGTGGAAAAGTTTCTCTAGGAAAAATCACTTAATGAATGTGTAATGTTTTCCCTCGCATGGCATTTTCTGCGGTGTCGATGGGATGATGGCATGCAGCTTCATTCTCTTTGCTTTAAAGTCAGATAAACTTTAGAGAGAAGGTCTTGAAGGAGCTTTGTTGGCCATCTGCCACGCTGTGAATGTGTGAATTGTTCTTCACAGGCTTTGTGAAACTTTGCCACTCTTGGGATCTGCTGTGTTCACAGCAGAAGATGCTTGAAACTGTTTCCGTCGCTGCGAATAATAGATGTTAATGACGGCTGTCTGCTCTCTCTTAAATTACTCTGCTGGCATTTAGAGAAGCGCCCTTTGGGAGCTTCTGTAAACATCACATAGGAACATCGGAGAAACCCAAATACAGAGATTGGACAGCTTGAGAACTTGTTGCCCTCCAGGCTGGTCAGGATGCATTCCAGTCATAATTAAGCCAGAGCTGAGACACAGCAATATTGGTTTATCTGATTACACCAAACCTGGATTTCATGAAACTTGGTGGAGAGCGCGCTAAAGCAATAACTCAGAAAATTCTGGTACAGAGCTGAATCTCTTCCTTTAACAGTCCAAAAAAAGGAGCAGTGGTATTGGCAGAGGATGCACACTAAATACAGGGAGTGCTTGGTTACTTATCAGATGTACAACTACAAAGATTAGAATAGCAACCCATGAGACCTAATCTGCGCTCTGCTGTTCTGCTGCGCTCTCACTGGATGTAGCAAATTACATCTAATTCACCGTAGTGTTTTACCGGTACAGTGAACCCCAATTTGCTTATGTTTCAACTCAACTCTTTTATACACTTTTTGCTGCTTTTCTAATTTTTTTTGTATTTTTTTTTTTGCTACTTTAGAGGAAATCTGGTGACGCCATAACTCATTATCTTCAGAAACTCCCACCTGTCAGTCAAACACAGGGCGTAGATTCTGGGTCAAAAAAATGAGGCCATTGCGGAAATGCCTAAAAACCTGCATTCTGTCTGAAGGCCATGCTATGGCGATAGCTGTGGTTTCAGAGAAACATCCAATCCTATAGAAGTCTATGGGAAATTAGATTTCTGAATTGACCTCTGGAAACACTTGCCTGATTAATTTAAGGGCGCAGTCACTCATTTTATCTATGTTTTTAATAAGCATTGGTCATACTGTGTTTATAAATGGAGGATTATCTGTTATTTGAAACTGCACGCTTATTAGCGTACAGTTTCACGGCAACAAGCGCCCGCTCGTTTCAATGGTTCCGAATGAGATGTCTAAAACCAATAAGAGAAGCTGCAATAGCTCCGCCCATCTTTTATACTGCCTATGCAATTAAAGCTTTGATAGAATTTAATTTATTTGTAAAAATGCATAGTTGTCATCATGGGGGTGGAGAGGGGGGACAAATTGGCTCTTGTCGTCAAAGCACTCGTTTGCACGAGGTTATAAGCATGTTTATTTTTGCTGTAAAGTTGGCTATTTTAACACGAGCGTCTACGGGGAGTGACTCACTTTAGAAGCCGTCCTCAAGTGGCCATTTGAGGAACTGCAGTTGTTGGCTTCAGATTTTTAAATTGATCTAAACTGAAATTGAAAATGACAAGATTGATTGATTTATATCCCTTTTTTCGAAGCGGTCGGCCCAGTGGGAAGCCCCACATACTTGGTTAGAGAGATTTTTTAAAATACATTTTTTACACTGGATGCCCTTCCTGATGCAGTTTCAAATAGATTTATGTCTCTGTCTGAGATTAAACTTGGAATCTCTGGAATCTTTTGCTTTATGGCTAAAACTATAAAATACTCCACCAGTAAAATTAGTCTAAGTTGTTGAAAGCTAACGTGGTGTAGACCGAAAACATAAAAACTCCCTAGTTTGAGATGAGGATGCAAATTTCTTGGAGGGTTGTATCACGAAGGGCATCCCACGTAAAAATTTGCCAAATCAAATATGCAGATTCATCTGCTGGCATGACCCATTATGAATAAGCTAAAAAAAAGATTAAGTTTAAATCTTAACCTAAACTAACATTGACTTAGTCCGAATTAAGGATCATGCCTCATTCAATTTAAAATACATTAATACCACTAACCAGACTCTATACTTACTTCATCATCACACAGCTTATTGGATTAGACTAATGGCTACTAGTAGTATCTCACAACCAAGCCAAATCTGTACCCTGCCAGCTAAAATTTAAAGTTTCAAACTGATTTTGCACGTACTTTATTGCCACATAGTAGCTACTAACAACTTTAGGAAAAAGCTTTAAGCACAAGCTTGGATTAATAAATGATTGTGTTATTAAATGCTACTGATAACGGAAGATCAAAATAGATGAACAGAGCTAAAAGCACCATTTGGTTTTTGAATGTTGTTATACTGACTCATACAGGTTGTGAAAGAATTCTTCTTTCTTTTTTTTACACAGGCACAAACTGGTAGAACCAGTTTTACCCTATGGCCACCTCTAATGTCAACATGTCTCAACTGTTAAGGATGTATTCCACTGAATGAGATCCTTTCCTTTGTACTGGGAACTAAGGATTGGCTAATTAGTCATCAGTAGCCACAAAAGTGTAACCTTTATCCCGCTGACTGATTCACCTGCATTTTATTCACGACAACTTAAGTGCTATAAAAATAATGTTACTTAAAAACAACCATCCCTCTTCTTTTTCTGTGGTTTAGTCATTTCTTTCTGTCTTCTCTCTACCCAGCCCCTTCTTGCCTTCATTACTCCTTTTGTCTTACGATATGTGGGGTTGCCCAGTGACTGCCTGGCTGTGGTTGATGCATTTTTGGATCGGGTGCCTTTTCCTGACCGCTCCACAGCAGCCTGAGCCATTGAGCCAGCTGAGATTAAACAGCAGGCTAAATAAGCCGGGAACCTTCAGCAGATAGAGAGAACAGAACAAAACAAACCTCTATCCCATTTGAGCTCCCCTTTTTTCACTCCCCTTTTGCTCTTTCTATCCAGGCCAGGAAGCCTTTCCGTGACTATATTAGGAATCAAAGAGACTTGTACAGAAGGCACTGACCCCGTCAGAGCGTTTGAACTTTTGCTTTGCTCTCCCGATAGCGAGCTTGTGAGTCACGGAGGAGACCGAAAGAAAAACTATGTGGTATTAATTTTTGCTTTGAAGTTTACAGAAGTTGTAGCGTTTCTCATTATTTCGGTCTATTTTGCCTTTGAGATAAAACTCAGCCAGTCAGCGTGTTTGATTTGTAATGTGAACAAAGCAGCTGTGCAGCTGAAAACAGACACAAACAGACTACACTGAGTTATTCCCACATTAATTATTTCCTCGCTGGGTCGAACTAGCGCCAATAAGAGGCTCTCCTAGCGACAGGCCAACGAGGTCAAGAATCTTTTCAAGTGTTTCCTGGCAACAAGATGACCCTGAGCTGGGACTTACCCTTGTGGTTGGCAAACATAGTTTTTTATCCCAAAATGACAGATTCGTGATTCAGCAGATGCTCATTGAGGCTAAATGAGGGCAGCTCAGGGTTGGAAGGAAAGCGCTACAATTGATTGACCATTGAGGTCAGGAAACCTTGATCTGATGACTTAAGGATGGCCTATCGCCAGTATCTTCACTCATCTGCTGTTTTTGATCTTTTTCCTAGATCTGCCCAAATGAGTGCTCTTCTGTCATCATTTCTGTACATGTTACACCAGATACTGCAGCTTTCTTGTCACTGTTGGATCTGTACTCCCCTATAAAGCATCATCCTTCATGCAAAGGAGATGTGATCCTCTTGGGAAAGTACAAATTCTGCTCAATGTCCTGCAAGGAGGGATTCTCCCATGGTCCTCGCAGAGTTGCTGTAGTCGCCACTGTAACCTGGAGTCATGTTGTAAAATTAGACAGTAAAACAAAACAATCGTATCGCCATTTCTTATGTAATTATACAACATCAGATATGTTGTAATGTTTGTGGCTCATCTTCGTGCATTCTTAGCTGTCATCTGCTTTCTTGTATCACATCAAATCGGCCTGTTTCTGCTCCTTCTCAGTCTTTCGGTAACCCCTGTCTAACAAATCCATGCTGACAAACACACAAAGCCGTTAGTGTCCATCCCTTCACTTCTGTGGAGGGCCATCCAAGTTCAAACCTCCAAACTTGCCGCTAAAAGCTTCCTCTGCATTGCAAAGCTGGTGTAATAGGACCTTGAAGGTTTCACTCAAGTGCTTTGCTTTAAGAGGTAAAGGACCTCTAATATCCAAAGGGGGATCAGGGTGCAAAACTGGCAAGGTTTCCTTGGCACTCTCTTAAAGCCCCCTCGTTCAAATACAGAGCTTCAATGAAAACACAGGGTCATTTCTCCTAGAGCAGGATTTGGATGCTCTCCACTGTTGAGGTGTAATTTTGGTAGATTTGAATTACCCACAAGTTTGCATGCACAGGAGAAGTAGATTTAGGGACTGTAGAAATCTGGAGCAGAGTCGGTTTCCTCGGAATGACTTCTTGATTCTGACCAAAATTGTAGCCTTCCAAAATATCTCTTTCTACATTTGTCATCACCTAAAACATCACAAGCATGGTCTTATATGCTCTGAGCTATGACAGGGATTGTACAAAATTAAATGGTCTGGAGAATGAGTTGAAGTGGTTGCATTGGGATGGGATTATTATTCATATCCATCCATCATCTCACTATAATACAGAAAATGAGCTGACCAACTAAAGCGCAAATTAGGGTGCTGCAAATGTCTCCATCTGCATACGTTTTTGTTAAGACAGTGAGTCGAAAGGGGTTTTCACCTACCGCAGTCCTCCAAAATTTCAACTGCGCATCACTCGAAATGGATGAAATATGCATTAGTTGAATGCTAACTGGTTAATGAGTGGGCCAAAATAGGGAATTCAACTGGAAAAGGGAAAGGCAAAAACAAAGATAGCTGAAAAGCACAGGCAGTGGCTGCAGTGAACACTTTTCATTGTTTTTAATGCTCAGTTTCACTTCAGCTCTTTGTGCATATTAACGTCACACTTTTCCACAGCTGGCTGACGGACCGATAACAGCACAGGTGAGAGTGGCCCACAGACCGGTTGTACCACATACTTTGTACACTGCCTGCAAGGACAACGAAGCTCTCTCCGTCCCCGGACTGAAGGTTCTTATCTATATCAGGGGACATCATGTTGCTTGGCAACCACCTAATGGGCTGAAATGGTCCATCTGTAGATTTTATGCTCCTGTAACACCGTGTAAAATCATTATATCAATTTATTTTCACGACATATAATTTATATCCGCAAATCTTATATTCTACATGATATATTATGATATTATCACATTGCCACGCAACCACCTAATAGATGACTGTAGTCACAGACCAAACATGTAACATGTGGATGTACTAGTGTTAATAATTATTCGTAGGCAACACTTGTTACTGAGCACATGAAATACTAATCAGCTAAGCCAATCAGTCATATTTTATGTACAAATGAGTGAACACATGTAAGCGATGTCCAATTGAACAACTAGACTGGTGCAATCCATCATGACATTCAGTGAAGACACGTGGACATGATAAATAGCTCCGTATGAAACACGCACAGTACCGGTTGAGATAATGTTTAACCTTGTCCTTTAAACTATACTTTTCTAATGAATGTCTAATTAGTTTTTGATGTGTGGACTAATCTGTTTTATCCAGTTAAATCAACATCTCTGGTGTGTTAAACTCATTTCACAGCGCTGAAAGAGGACAAAGAATTAAATTAAATCAATAGCGCACAATGGATTGTGGTTTTTACTGCTGCTGACTGAGTAAACAAGAGCAAGCATGCCTTGGTACTTGTATAATGTGCAGTAACATTAAATGAGCATTAGTGAAGATATTGTTTATAAGAGCCACTCTAATCTAATTCATAAAACTGAAGCATATCATTTAATTAGAAAAATATTAAAAGGAAAAAGACCAACCCCAAATAATTTTATTAAAGTCACCAACTGTTTAATGTGTTCAATCTGAAAGTCTAAAAAGTGGGTTAAAAACCTTTTCTTTATTAATAATGCTGAACTTATGTTTTCTGGCATTCCTCTCCACACATTCAGCTGCGGAAAACTAACACTACTGAAAATAGGCCATGCTTTTGTCTCTGATTACTCCTTCATTCAGCCTCCCAGCCCCCATGTACATACCCTATGGGGATAGCCACCTGTCTCAGCTGACTCCTGGGATGCCTCCTTGGCCTTACAGACAGCCCCATTGTGCTGGGGTGGGGTGAGTGGGGGTAAAGCCTCTTAGCAGGCTGTTACTGATAGGACTCAGGAGACTTCTGCTGTCTGGGAAGGTTTACAGAAGTGACATAGACTAACAGGGTTCACTTCCTGTATTTTTTGTTGTCATTACTGATTTTAGACACAGGTTTGCATTCGTGCGTTTGCTCAAATAAAGAATTAGGGTTAATCCATATAGTCAATAGTGCAGTACAGACCAGCTGAGATGACACCAGCTTTAAAATACAATATGGTGACTGGAGAGAGCAATAGCTGACCTGACAGTGTTCAGGCTGCTGGCTGCATTAATGATTTCCTCTGCGCTGGATCATCGTGTGAATCACTGCAGCGCGGCTCGCTGACAGCTTGTCTGCTTATGTAGATAGATGACCAGATAGTCTGCTCCTGCCTGATGCAGCCACACAGGTGAGGATGTTGTACTTTCTGCTCGGAGACTAATGAAGACTAATGATCTTGCACATTGCTGATAGGGTAAAAGCGCTGGAAGAGCAAGTCAGATTTCCTCGACTGAAAAACTATCGAGCTGTAAAATATCCTGCTAATGGCCACTCAGGAACACCTCTTCATCTATTTATACTTATATATAAAAAAAGTTCCAACCTTCTACATTATTGAGGTGTTTGGTATCACATGAGTAATATGGTAGTATGGTTAATTTTCTACTACTTGCAAGTTTTTCTGTAGGCTGGAAAAAAAAGGAAGATATTCATGGTGAATCTCTGCAGCTTGGCGAGCAATGCAGCATAGCATGGATTCCACTACAGCCCACTTCTAAAAACAGAGAGATGATAGATGTGTGGCTGCGAGCCTTTCACACAGGCGTCCTCTTTTATTGTACAGATGCTGACATTCCAGCTTCAGGAGACATTTTACAGCAGTGTAAATGTTTGCTGTGGGACTTTGCTTATAATGGTGCAATTTTTTTTTGCTCAACATTGTGGCATCAAGTTGTTTAGACTTCTGTGATACTGGTGTGGTCAGTTAAGTAGCACACGGGGTTATTGATCAATTTCAACTGCTTTGCTGTTAATGAAACGAACAACCCCCAAAACAGGAGTACTTTTACACGTGGAGGTCACTGACATTTTGTGGGGCCCAGTTAGCATTTGCCATAGAATACCAAAACTGGCAGGTCCACCACTGGCACACTGTGCTTTTCACAGATACAGAGCAGGTTCACCTTGAGCACATGTGACAGATGTGAAATGGTATGGAGATGGCATGGAGCCGTACTTGTTACTGTTCAGCATGACCGGTTTGGTGGTCGGTCAGTGATGGTCTGGGGAGCCATATCCATGGAGGGACATACAGACCTCTACCACATAACTGAACCCTGATTGCCATTAGGTTGCTCAGGAGCTCAGTGATGACCAGACCCAGATCTGGAAGGAGTTTCCCCATCCGTCATCTCATTAGGATCATGCTAAACATTGTCAGAGATGAGTACAATCACATGGGGGTCATACAAACTACTAAGTGACATTTTAAGTTGCTGCAATGAAATTTCATCAAAATGTCCTAGCCTGCCATAACACTATTTTCACCTTGATTTTCAGGGTGTTTTTGAATTCAGCCTTCTATAGGGTGATCATTTTCATTTCCATCAAACAATGTGACATCCTTTAGTTCCTAACCCACTCCATATCAGCATGATTTGTTTTCCCCTCCATTAAGATCTGACGAGTTTTCTAAGTGTTCCTTAAATTTTTGCAGCAGTATATTTAGTGCTGCAGTGGTGCCTGCACATACTAAACATGTCCAAAGTAATCCATAAGAGCCTGAAGCTTCAGACTGTTCTAAAGCATCTTTGTACTCTTGGCTCAGTATCATGTCTGTAAGATCAGATATCTTTCATATGGTCAACTGAGGGAAACAGCACTGTCTGTGAACACAGACACCACATGCTGTTTAAACCTTCTATTTATAAGAGGCAAGAAAGCTGACTTTAAGGAGGATTGGCATTAGAGGGAGAGGAGCCAAAACACCTTGTTTAGGGAGAATGGATGAACTGAGGGGGCTTGCAGCCCCCTCAGTTAAATAGCTGCTCTAGTATGTCCAGAATGCTATGACAGGAGTCCACCTTAAAGCAGAATAACTCAGGAATGATGTGTTGTCGAGAATCTGCAGCTCATCTCCAAATAAAGTCTGTAAAAACACTTTGTTTCTCCACAAACACCGTGTCAATAATGAATGTCAACCCTCCTACCGATAAAATCTGTCAAGTCATGAGAAAGTGTCCCTTAATGGTCTTATGTGTTTCCACAGCCCTGCAGCCATGTCTGTTGGCAGCTCATTTTGTGCGCCTGTCAACAAACAGAAATGTGCTGACTTGGTGACGAGCGCGACAGGCACAACACCGACTGGGCCAACGTGTGCCTTTGTTCCGAAAGCCATTAACTAGATCCTCGGAGCGAGGCGGCAACTTAGCCAAAAATGAATCAGATTTCACCGGAATAAACAGTGATGAATGGGCAGCGCCTCTGTCGGTCGGTTTGCCTGTAGGACTCTCCACGTATCAGAAGAGCATAAATCTGTTCTCCTGACTGCAAGCAACAAGTTCACGCAGGTCTGATGGAAAGGTTTTTTTTTTCCTTCTTCCCCCTGAATTCCCTGCAGCTTCAGTGAGATGAAATCCTCGCAGGCAGATGACACTTTCTGTCTGACATTTTCTCAGGCATGTGTTCAGCAGATCTGCCACTAAATAAATAAACTCTGAGAGCCTCATAAGTAGCTGTAGGGCAGTTATTGTAACAGGCAGCTATTTAACGTTTAACATTAGCATTCAGGGCTTTGCAGCACGGCTTTTTTTCTGAAGGAGTCCTCTCCACGGATAAGAACACATACGGGCTCTGTGACTAATATCTATGATATATATATTTCACCTACTGTCATCGCCTTTCTGGGCACACACACAGTTTCCTGGTTCACACATCTTTAAGAGCAGTTAAAAATACTTCCCTCCTGAGGAGCCTTTGCAGAACAAGCCAGGCTAAAGCACGTGTTCTTATCTTTAGAGGTGTCGCAACTTTGTAACCCCTGTCACCCCCGTCACCCCTTTTCTTTCTTTATCATCAGCGTGACAGCCGGACAGACTCTTGCCATCAGTGCAGTCCACCCGCAGGTGAACCTTTGGCTGCTGCTGTTCCCTCACATTCCCTTGATGGGATTTTTACAATGATTAGAGGATATGGTTACACCCGTTTAAAGCTTGAAATCTGCTACGGAAGTCCAAACCAGCAGAACTATCTGACATCTGTGGTGGGTGGGTAGGTGGGTGGATGAGGGGATATAACGTGCAGTGGCATCAAATGTTTAAACAGCGCAACAAAGTCATTAACCGCATTAACTGGTCAGGGACATGTAAACATGCTTTAAAGCACTACAGAGGCCTTCTTTCAGCACGCCGTGGTCTCATTTGGAGCCAAGTGGAAGTGCTTGCCTCCTCGCCCTGCGGGGCATCCTCGTAAATCAAGCAGAAGAGCTGGTTTTTAAGTGCAGCAGCAGCCACAGCAGCAAAGGCCATAGAGCTGCTTAATTTATTGTTTCTCTTTGACAAAATACAGAGATGTTGTTCTAAGTCACCTTTGGAATCTGAGCCACGTTTCCAAGTTTGTTTTTTTCCTTAGGTTGTGCAATACATTTGGAAGCATTGTTTCACAATGCACAGTTCACAGCACATTTGGGGCTTTCTTCACTTTCAGCTTATGCTTTTTCTTTTTCTTACTTGAATATCTTCAAAATTCCAGCCTCTGCAGTATTTTCCAGCATCTCCAGCGCAAACACTGCGAACTAACGTCATCAGCCTTGGAGCTATGACCTGCTCAGTGACTCTACAAAGGCTGGATTTTATGACTTTATTAAGCTTTTATAACAGTACAAGAATTGAAGGTTAAGGTGAGATAATAGATGTGTGATGCAAGTAATGACTTGGTAACCTTCCAGATAAAAAGAAAGATCTCTGAGACGCCATCTTTTCTGTGGTTGAAAGCTCCAGAGGGGTTGTGTTGCCCTCCACCAAACTTTCCAGTTCACAACCATTGCAGCCCAGTTTTAAATAGCAGTTATAGCCTGAAGAACTGACAACAACCCCACTAAATAATGTCATCTTCACGATTATAAAGGCAGCTCGACGTGAATCCAAAGTTAGGCGAGCAAGTCGAAGCCTGAGCGGGATTATTTATAGCGTGCCATGCGATTTGACGATCAGCGTAATGGCGCTGTCAGGCTGGCTGAACAAAGATGGAAAGCTGGCTCAAACAGCACCGAGGCCTGGAGGCATGAATGGGCTTTCATCACGAGCTCGCTCTTCCATGATGCGTTAAAATCAATAGGATGCTCTCATTCTCAGCCCAGCGGTGCAGATAGGTGTCAGTCAATACTATGGCCCATTAACAGATGAGGAACAAGTGCATTCCAATGTGTCTGCGAGACCTTTGACATGTTGCGGCATTGAGTTATTTAGCAACACTGTTTTGCTCCACTGATGTTTGATCCCCAAAGATATATTGCTTAATGCTTTTTGGACGTTAGAGATGGTGAAGCTGATTGGCTTTGGTGATTCCTTGAACTTTAGGTAGTAGGTGCAAGTAGTTTTGCAGATTTCTTTATTAAAGTGAATTTTTTTAACCTACCTATCAATAGACCGCATTTTTTAAAGATAAACTGTGATAAACAATGGCTAAGTATCCGTTGAATTTCGCTCGATCCCCCACACAGGATGACTTGCAGTAAGCAACAAACTCCGGAGCTGAAAAACGATGTCCAGAAGAGTCGGCATCCGCAGACTTTAAATAAAAAGCAAAAACACAAAGAAATTGATTTGGTCTGTAACTAGTGTCTTCCTTTGTGTCACCTGTGCAAGGGACTTTTTTTTTGTCATGTTTCTCTTGTTTAAATTTGTTAACGCTTGTTTGTTGTGTTTGTGGTGATGGATGCTTTTTTGAGTATTTTCAGTACCGATATTGTTCATATAGTTATATATCGCACACTTAGTTGCATGCAAGGTTAATTTCCAAGAGGTCTGTGCTCCAGTTTAGGCAACTGAAACATTTGCTATATGTCTGCTAGCGCTAATTGCCCTCTAGCCTAGCTAGTTAAGTTTGCTAGGTTTAGCTAAACTCTTAGCACTCTTCCAAAAACCTCTTTTTCAGATTAATTAAAGCCACAGACCCAATGCTGAATCGAGGCCATGAAAAGAACTCTAGTGTGGACCAACAAGTGCAGAATTGTTTCTTGTGCAACGCTACGTCATCTTCACCTGGACAGGTGAAGTAGCACATAGCATGGCTGTAGGCTGTTTGGCTAAGCATAACAGTTGAGGGCTGTGTTTTGAAGTTAAATGAGTATTTGATGAGGAAATACCAAGCAGGCACAATAAAAAGCACACTGTTCAAAAGCCTTGCCTTGCTTCAAACTCTGATAGCCCTATGCACACCTCCAATGGGCAAACACAGGTAATTCTTCCACCCTGAGCTCAGCAAACATTTCCCAGCGACTATGTCACTGCATTACTTTACACACAGCTCATAAAGCAATGATTACACACCGGGTCTTATCAGGCCTCAGCTGCGGTGATGTAATTCGAGGCTGTAACTGAAATGCAAACATACCAGGAGAAACACGCGAGGTGTGTTTGAGGCAAGCAAGGGTGAAGTAGCTTCCCATTACCCACTGCACGCTCGTGAGATAGTCTGTGTAATATGGCTCATTAACACCGTCTTGCCTGTCTAGCCACAGCTGAGTCCTGAACTGTTTGTATTGCCAACATGTAATAAGAGCAGTTAAAGAGGGTCAATACCAAACATTCAGCGCCAGTGCTTGGTGTTCCTTTGTCCGACATGTGTGTAAACGACCCTGACGCTCCACTTTGTGCAAACACACCAAAGGGGAGGTGGAAAGCCCATCCTGCATGTGCTGTAATGTGGCTAACTCCCAGGTTTACTTTAACAGTCAAGGAACAGGAGACTGTGCAATGACCTGCAGCTATCCTCGCAAGGAGGAAAAACCTCACTGTAAATCATGACAGCGCTCAGCTTCCTGCTTGCAAAGTGGGACTTTGACATAATTTGGGGTTATGATGGAGAAGACGGAAAGTATGTGTTTGTTTGTTTGGATGTTTACTTAGAGGAATATAATTGTCGCCGTATAAATTTAAAGTGGGTAGTTCGAGTTTTTGTATCCTTTCTTTGTAAACAAGCCTGCCAAAGTCAGACGTGAAACACACGAGTCAAAGAATGAAAACGCCACATAAGCAGTGCCCTTTCTTTCTTCTTCTTCTTCTTCTTCCTCGCTCATTCTTGCAGCATAAATGCTCCTCACTGTGGGTTTGAATTGTTAAGACTTGTTTACTGGGCTTAGATAATATATAAACTCAGCCATTAATCATTAGGGCCCATGTCAGTAAAGTTTAAAGATGCAGTTCGATCCTGATCTTACAGGCGTAACGAGCCGTTTCCTCGCATTCCAATCTTTATTAATAATCTAATTACGCTCAATCAATCCATTCAAAACGTCAATTCAGATAAACCCTCTCCCGAAGCCATCTGTCACATGTGTCTCCACTTGTCACCAGCGAGCACCCCCACCCCGCTCTGCTTATCTACAGTTGCACCACTGTGTCAAGAGGAAAGGCTGTTAAAGAGCAACTAATGCACGCTGAATCAAACAATGCAGGGGACTGTGGGAGCGTGTCATGCGCTGATCTTTCTGACAGGTAAGTAAAGACTCGAGGCAACGGAGTCACCTTGCAACAAGGTCAAACGACTGCCTCAGCTTTGAAAACTGCTGGGAGGGGTACTGTCTTCCCAGTGTGTTCATCGGGAAGCAATTTAACACCAGCGCCACAGTGGAAATTTAATTACTTTTGCTTGTGTAGGCCACACAAGAGAGCGTCATCACAGAGACATGTAAAGGAGTTGTCTGATGAAGCTAAAGATGCAAGCCTCTTTTCAATGATGCCGAAGGGTCCGCGGCATTATTGAAATCCCGATAATACCGGGTTTGGCCTCGTGCAGAGATGGGGGATCATACACAGATGCGCTTATGATGGAATATGGAATTGATGTCAAGGAAAGAAGGGGGAGACGCATTGTTTAAGTAGGCACGGTCCTCCCTTTGTGTAGTTCTAATGTCACACAGACCTCTGCATACCCTTCTTAAAAGTCTCCTCTTCAGATAAGGAGAGTAGGCAGGAGTATGTGTGTGCACTATCAACAAGCAGCTCAGCTGTCCTTGACGCGCATCATAGAGCCAAAACAAACAGCAGCAAACAGAA
The DNA here is from genome assembly GCA_015052645.1 of Benitochromis conjunctus. NCBI lineage: Eukaryota > Metazoa > Chordata > Actinopteri > Cichliformes > Cichlidae > Benitochromis > Benitochromis conjunctus. Next base: position 31,243 of record VOQK01030042.1, on the reverse strand, counting down.
GACAGCTCACTGCGATCCTAAAGGCGCCATCGTGCTTGACTTTTGTCCCAGTTCTCGCCAAAATAGTGAGACTTCCCCATATACAGAGGTTAAAGGGGGGGAAAAATTACACATGAAGCTAATGAGGTACTTAGAGATGAGGGATCTTGTTTAGCCTAGCGTGTTTTTTAAAAGTTGTAGATGTGACAGTTTGACACCATCTCAAAGCCGGTTCTTTTCCACGTGATCCCATATGGGCAAGAAACAGAAAACACGTTTCTAATGTAACATCAAGTTTGCTTAATGCGTACTTAAATATTATGTTTTTTAAAAAATGCGGGCCAGCACTTTGGTGCAGTGGTTAGCAGTGCTGTGTCACAGCATATATCCAATTTCCAGGTAAACTGGTGATTTTATTGGCCATGGGTGTCTGTGTCCCTGTTTTAGCCCTGCGACAGACTGGTGACCTGTCCCAGGTGTACCCGCCTTTCATGCAAACCAGAATAGGATAAGCGGACGAAAAAAATGCAAATGTTTCCACTTTTATGAGTACATTATTAGACAGACAAGATTATTAAGACATACAAATTTACCATGGGTTTTTTTATTTATTTGGGAGTATTTAAGAGTCAGTTTCTTTTACATTTGCTCGGCTTCACTACTGACGCTTGGATACAAGTTAACTGTTACCAAAGCATCATCGCACCAGGTGTTCACTCAGTATTACAGTTAACAGAAACACAGATTATTCTCCTTGATGCTCCGCATGTTTAGCACAGGTTCATGGGCAAATTCCTTCACTGATGACACAAATGATAACATTTTTTGTTTTTAACTTTCATGGCTGATAAAAAGCTGCTTTGTCTGTCATCATTTAAAGCTTTCCCACTAGCTTGTCTATATTTGCCCTCTGAGTAAACCCTTGCTGGCAGTAAAACCTGCATGAAAGTGTCGCAATGCATCACGATGAAAAGTCACGTATTACCAAGTAGGCTAACATTTGCTGAGATTAAAACACGAATTAGCTTGTTTATTTTTTACATGTAGCAGTGTCAGGAAAAACAAAAATGCTCACTTACATTAATAAACACTCGAGAACTCTCAGTCAGGGTCATTTAGCCGAGGTGCACATGGAGATCTGTCTGTATGTTATCAAGGAGATTCACTGATGAACGTGTTTCTTGCCCTCAGCTGTTTGTAGGAGTTTTTCCTTTGATTTGTGCAGCTTCAGAGGTTCTTCAAAAGCCAGAAAATGGTAAATCATAAAGTGTAAATTTTTCATACTTCAGCCAAGTGAGCACTCAGTGATAGTTTAACAGTTAAATAACTCACGTTGACTTATGAGCCCAATAATAGCTGTTAGAAAAAGACTTTTAGTAAAACAATCTGTTTACTATGTTCTAAAAAGTTTCTTTTTAAATAATTTTCCCATTTATTTCTTTGAATTGTTATGTAAGCATGAATGTTTCCAGAACTATATATAGTATGGGACTTTTTGTGATACTAAAGTTGGACAAATACATTTTTCTAAAAAATTTGGTGGAAAGCTATCTATGCATCCAACTGCATGGTGGTGGTGGGATCAGGGGGCCCACATGCCAGGAAAAGCCCCAGGGCCTTCAGTATTGCTGATGCCTTCCCTGCCCATAAGGAATGCCTGCTGATGAGCCAAAGCACAAAATGTTTCTATCTGCTTAACTTTTAGTCGTCGCAGGAGCTGGCAGTGACACCGAGCCCTGATATG
>VOQK01030042.1:17827-29500 GCA_015052645.1 Benitochromis conjunctus | reverse complement strand
CCCTGATATGTTTGAAAGGCGACAGTTGACAAATCTATTTCACTGCTCACAAGCTATTGTTAAGCTCCAGCGTAAAACACATCAGTTATGGAGTCGACATGTATGCAACAGTACATCAAATAATGTAATTGTTATAATTCTTATTTACGAGGTCAAGAGAGAAGATTTTTCCATGTAAAAATCAAATAAAAAAAAACTTGACTGATATGTTGATACTTCAGTCTTTTTTTTATGTTTTTGGTTTTTAAAAGACAGATTTAGCTTCGGCGCCATTGTTGTGGAACGTTACACCATCTGGCCATACATTCATGTCAAGCATGACGCGGTGGTAACACCTGATCTCACATCTAAAAGGCTTGTGCAGACAAGCCTTGTGTAAGCCAAGCAGGGTCTCTTGAACCTGGAGGAGGCCTGGAGAAACCACTAATCCCACTGGGGCAGTTGAAACAACAGGTGCTTTCGGGGGAGGAAGCTCAGCTGTCGAGCGCAGGGGGTGACTGACTTGGGGTTTGCCTTGGAGCAGCTGCAGGTAGAAGCACTGGGTCTTGACCTGGGAAGTCTTAGGTGAAGGAGTGACCCAATGGTTGATCACGTGAACTTCTACAACAACAGTCCTACATGATCTTCTCTGACAGTCCGCCGAAACCAAACAAGCCCCCAGACCTCATTAGACAGAGGACTTGTGGCTGTGCATGAGCTGTGGAGCAGCTGTGCTTGTCAGAGTGTGGACAGATGGGATGCCACATTTTAATGGAGAGCTCCGTCTCTCTCAATCCAGGCTTTATTAGGTCCCTAGTGACAACAGAGACTCTATTCAAGCAAGACCATACATGCTGTTCCACATAAATCTTTGTTCATGTGTAGGCCGCTTTTCATTTAAACTTACTTTATCCGCTGACTTAGATCCGTTCGCCTTTCATTTAAACATGACCCGCAGCGACAGCAAACCGCTTCTCTCTCCCACATAGAAAATTGATCTGGCTGATGTATAGCTGTTGCACGAGATGCGTGCGGCACAACAACCCCTTCGGTGACAGTTTCTACAACAGCTGGCGCACTTGAAAAGTTGGCGCACTGCTCAAATGTGATCGCTAATTTAATAAACACACGTTTATGGCTTGATAAGCTTCTATTCCCGCTGGATTTAATGATAGAATGTGTTTTAACTCTTATCTCGCGTTCAATAGAGTGCAAGACGAAGAAAAATTGGGACGCCGATTGAATCCAAAGGTCACTTTTATTTAATTCAGTGTGAATAAATTCAATACCGTCACTTTGACAGTACTTGAAAACGCATTTACGGGGATATAAGACAGAGAACACACTACGCTGCACAACACCTGTCCAATGACGTCAGATACTACACAATGGATGACTCTGTTTTGGGTAAACAACAAGGTCATAAAGGACTCTTTAACCACTCATTCATACAAACCTAAATAACAGTCAGTTTACTTTTCTGTGCGCTTGCATCAAGTGAACAATAATACTTCCAAATACTGTGACATAACACTTTACATATCAGCTTTAGCAGCACTGTATTTCAGTGAACGGCTCTCACATACACACGCTCAAGCTGCGTTTTCACATCTTTCCCTTCAAAAAAAAGTCAACACGTTTCCAATATGCGACTTCTTCAAAACTACAGTGACTTCACGATACGTTTGATTAACAGCGGTCTCAGCAGCGTCTGCTTCCCAGGAATTCAAAATACGAGGAGTGTGCTGAGAGCAGTGCGATGCAAAGGACAAATAACGCTGTTTTAAGCTAATGCAGGCGTTAGCTAAATCCTGCCATAATCTCCTAATTATCTCGAGGGTATTTCTTTAATGCTGTGCTCTGAACTGAGTCTGGGGTCACCGCTATTAGGGCAGCTCAGACTGTTAACAAAGTAATAATAATAATACAGGAATACAATCCAAAGTGTCCAGTGAATATTTCAAATCCAGAGTCGTGGAATGTTTCTAATACTATTTAAAGCCTCGTTGAGATTCACATTACGACTAAGTAAAACCTTCAGCACAACACGTGCTTGTAACAGGCTTTCATACATCACAGTGGCGTAAGCTTCTTCATGATCACACTGTTTGTTTTTCAGTGTGTGGGTGCTCTCACAGACAAACACGTCGTCGCGCCGCGCTGCGAGTTTGCAGAAAAGATGCGCGGAGGTGAAGTGACTGCTGTTGTGAGCGGAGAATAAGGAGTGGATATAGTGTGTGTGGAGGTGGGGGTGGGGTCTACGACAGCACAGTGAGCGTGACAGTTCCTTTGGTCCTCTTCAAGATGCTGACGGCCTCTTCGTGGGAAACGCCCTCCAGAGTCTGCCCGTTGACGGCCATGATCTGGTCTCCTCGCTTCAGGCGCCCGTCCTCTGCTGCTGCGCCCTAAACACACACGCGCGCACGCACGCCATCAATAACAGAGGCTTTCGGTTTGGCAAAGATTAACAGCGGCACAGATAAACGCCTCTCACCTTTCCAAAAACAGTTTTCACATAAATGGGCAGGTCTCCGTGGGGGCTGCCGTACCCTCCGACTATACTGAAACCCAGTCCGTCTGGTCCTCTTTCAAGAGTGATGGTCTTATACTGAGGAGGGCTGAGGGAGAAGGTAGAAGGCATTTAAAGGAAAAACAAAGCAACAACCTGTAGAGCCACTGTCCCTGCTTCTAATAACATACATACATACCCGAGGTCGTCCTGGAAGATGCAGCTGGGTGTGAGAGCCCCACCGGCCTGCTCCTGAGGGGGGCCCGTCACGGTGGCGTCGCCACCTGCAACCACCTGGAGGTGTGTTAACACACAGACACAGAACACAGCTCTGTTATAGTAATACTGGAGTTGATTTACTGCCCAGATAAAGACTGATAGCATGATGGTAGTGCTGGATGAGGGCGCTTTATGGCGCTTCAAAGCTTGTGACCGCCACCCTTTGTCTCGTCTGTGCTCAGCTGAACACTTTGAACAGAGATAAAGGGAAGAATACGACACAAGCCGAGCTGCAGATTATCTGCAGATTTATCTGGCAGAAACACGAAGAGGTGAGAGAAGAAGTTTATAGGAGACCTGCAGCTGTATCGTTCCCGTCGCGTTCTTGAGCAGGGCGACGGCCTGAGAGTGGCTCATGCCCTCAGCAGAGGTTCCACATATGCTGACGATTCGGTCCCCGATCTGAAAAAGTGAGAGTTCAGCACATTTGTTTTGTAAAACAGAGCACACGAGAAAGAAAAAAAAAAGCTTGGCATGCTCTGCAGTGCAGCAGAAACCTTTCACACTTTCCAAAGACCAGTTTGGATGTTTCGAGTAGCCTGCTACATGTATGTGTCATAAAAGCGGTGCCCGCCGTCTGAAACTCGTATCCGTCACTGCTGATTTCTGTGCTTTCATTATTAGACCGCACAAAAAACACGTAAATTCACGGCTCAGCTGAGTAATTTCATTATGCCGCGCTCTCTTTTCTCTTTCAGGCTGAAACGATAAAAAAACGTCATGAATATATCATTCAGGATTCAACCCATTCATTTCAATGAGTCCTTCTGTGGGCTTAATGATCTTAATACAAGAGTGGGAGATTTATTATCTGCGTTAGCAAATGGCTATTGTCCTCCTCCAGCCTCAGTCTAACACAGTTTCAATTGTCAGTTTTTCGGTGAAGGTCACCGCTAAAGGCTAAGGGCTCTTGGCCTCTGGGAGCCGCTGAGGATACATACACTGTGCGAGTGGGAGTGAATAAATGAGATTTGCATCAAATCCCACACAAGAATTGGAGATATGCATTTTTTTTTTTTTGTATTCTGATGAGAGACAAAGATTGAGAGGGAGGTGAAAAGGACGTCAGTCTCATACCTTGAGCTTCTGGGTCTGAGCAGCCAGTCCGACGGGATTCATCATGGCGATGAAGATGGGGATGTCGCCCAGAGGGCTGCCCACTCCGCCCGCTATGCTGATGCCCAGAGAATCACTGGGGCCTTTAGTGAACTCCACTGTTCTGACTTCCTGATGCTCTGGGTCTGAAACAAACGCATCGCTCTGATGACTCATCCCGCCTTTTCTTTCCCAGCAATTTGACTGATATTCGCAGTGGATTTCGATCTGCTGGTTATTTCATGCTTACAGTCTTGCAGTACTTACACTCTTGGCTTGTACTAAGCTTGTCAGGGTCACCAGGAAGGGTGCCAGGGTCTGAACAAGGCTGAGAGACCACCTTGGAGCTTCCTGTCTCACTCATCTGAAACAAAAGCATTTTGCGTTTTCTTTTCAAGCACTGGGTAAGAGGAATTTCTACTCTGCTCATTTCCTGCCTTCTATTTTTTTTTTTACTAGTGTAGTTTTGCATGACTGGCAACCTCTCACTGACGTACATCTGCTTACACCACAGCTGCGTCTATTTTACCCATTATCTCACCAGGTAAATGAGCGCTACATTACCTGGCTGCTTTGAGACAGCCTTCTTTCCGAGTGGAAGGGGCCCGCCTTAAACCTCCCCACTTCCATTTTGATTGATCCCACGCAGCACTGCAACACAACGCACAAGCATCATTTTACTGTTATTCCTCTTTAATTGTCCTGCACACTTTGAACCAATGGTGATGCTCAGTGACGATTGTGCTTGCGTGGCAGGACTACCTTCAGCAGCGCAGCCACGGCTTCCTGAGTGGCTGACCGGACGTCCTCACCGTTGACCGACAGTATCTGATCGCCCTGCATCAGCAGACCGTCAGTGTCGACCAGACCTCCTTTCACAATGTCGGACACAAACACCCCTGTGTCGTTCCTGCTCGGAGAGACGGGAAGACTGAGATGCGGCAGTAGGCATGACACGTCTGTGACTATGTGCAGCACTCTGCTGCGGCTCACTGAGTTTCCTTTTCTCAAATTGCTGACCTTAATCCTACAATTTTCCAGAGCTCTGCTTTTTTACTTGTTATTGCTGGTACAGTATTGATCTGGCAATTTCAGGCTTTTCCAATGGAACTGCATGAGTGTGGCTCGTATAACAGAATATTAACCAGCGATCACTTTGACAGAGTTGTGGTTTCGGAGGCTTCGGTTCATGGTCAACAGAGTCAAATTCTGTGCTCGCTGTGAGTGAAAATATAACTTGCAGGAAGAAAAGACGACTTATCTTAAGGCTCTGCCTTTTCTTCTTTGTTCAGAAGCACATCTGAGCCGTGGACTTTGCATATCTGGGGTGCCAATCTCCACGTGGATAAGAACTAGCACAAGCAGAAGCTGTGAAGCAAGGCAACTCTATCCCACTCAGTCCCCGGTGCCAGAGATACTTGGCTGTCACAACTGCTCACCACTAACTGCTAGCTTGCATATTTTCCTTTTCCTTAGGTCGTCTGGGCTCCTGTCTTTTCCATCCTTTTGAGCATTTTAGCCTTTTTTTGCCACGTGTGTAGCCAAACCACTGTGACCGAGGCTGGAATTTTACAATTTTGTTAAAAGCTGGTCTGACTACCGCTGTCCAAACTGTTTAACATTTGACACCAGCTTGGGATATTTAACCCTGACCCCTGTCTTAGACCCCCATCTTCTAACAAACTTTGACCACAGGACCGAATGTGTTGGCATAAAACATTTACAGACATGCAGAAATCCAGAGGGCTTATAGATGCTCCACAACCTGCCTGCTCTTATCCCAGTAATAACTGTGTAAACCTTTCTTTGCTGATCTAGTGCAAGCAACAATAGCAGGATTTTCATGCTGACGCAACAAGTGCTTACAGCTCTGTCTCTGGTAACACAGTGAGGCGAGAATCGCCGCTAATACTGTGGAGAAATACCCGTTCTGCAGACTCATATGAAAAATGAAATTAACGCGTTAGAAATGCAGTCACGCAGAAAAAAAACCTTCATTTAGCCACGATCTGTTCAAGCTAGACGTAAAAAAAATAATCTCTTTTTGATTTCCTACTGAAAAAAAAATAATGATTTCATTTCTTTGTAACAGACATGTCGTGTGGGAAGGAACTAGGGATTTTACTTAATCTGCATGTATACACCAAACACAATGACTTTTGTTTGTAAGTAAAACTGGTTTAACTGATGACTGCATGGACAGAAACATAATAGAAGTAAAAGAAATGACCTCACTCTCCCAACTATGGAGTATAAAAAAAAATACAAGAGGTTACCTCTGATCCCGTGATCTGCATTAAAAAATTCAAAACAATATAATTATAAAGTAGGCTAAAAATTAAACTCAAAAAATCTAGATAGAAGCAAACAAGGAATTAAAACCTATGTATTTTAAAGCTAAACATGCTAACATCTACTGTGACCCAGAAAGCAGCTAGTGGAGTCACTACTTTGCTGTTGTTATATGTAAAGGCTCGTTCAGCATGGCAGCAGAGCGCCTGACACTCTAAGCAGCAGAGCTAATTCTAATATCATCCCCACCTCCTCCCGACAATGCTCAGGCCCAGGCCCTGGCCAGGATTCTTGTGCAGCTCCACGGTGAAGGAGTCCCACAGGTCTTCCTCCTTGTACTGGGCCTCGTCCCTGTAGACCGTCAGCCGGACTCTCTGCGGAGTCTGTCGCAGGACGTTGATGGCTTCGTCGTGACTGGCCGCTCGCAGGTCGATGCTGTTCACCTGTGATGAGAGAATGCGTGCGTAGGTTTGGTCCAGCTACTTGCTGAAGCCGTGCAGCCAACTGAGTTGCCATATTTGGCTAAAGTAGCAGAGGCCTTATCTTCTATTCCAGCGTGTAAGTTAACTGCAGCAGAGGACTATATATAAAAACTTCTAACAGCCTAATTTAATGCTCAAATTTTCCTTTAAACTGCTTCTGCTTTAGATATGAGGAAACTAGGTCATTCCTTTGAAATCACAGGCTGATGTTAGAATGCTTGACTTAAAGTACAGCAGGGAAACCTTCCCACAAACCCCTGTGAGATGCTCCAGTGGTCAGTCTAAGAGCGATGCCCAGCTTTCTCTTCTTTTCATTTTTCAAACCACATTTAAAGGAGGGAAAATACCACATTATCTTTCACCATGCACATGCAGTTTTGCATGCATTTTATTTTTTTCTCCCCATAGTAGCTAACGGCATGACTGCCCAGTGGGAAACTGCTCTTTTCACTTTCCCTCGCTGACCTTATTTTCTAAACACAGCAGCCTAGCTCAGGGACAGGAGTGAATAGTGGAGAGCTATTAAGTCATAAGGGCGTGTGTTTCAATTCAGATCTAGCGATTGAGCTACAATAACTCAACTCCCGGGCTCCACCCCTGCCCTCTCTCCGTGACAAAGCACGGGGTCAAACGGAGGGCAAACCCAAGTAAGAGCTCGGGTGCTTAACTTGTCAAGGTGCATAATGCACACAGGATTTGTACAGGTTTTCTTTCACTTTTCACTCATAATCACATCAGTCTGCGGTATATTATCTTGCTAAAAGCAAAAATCGGTTTGGTTTTAAGTGCTGTTAGAGGTTCTTATTGCCGTTAATATATATCTATGCTGTTGCTCAACATATAGACTTTAAAAATCCAAGCGCTCATGCTGAGACTCCTCGGGCATGTCTCATCGAATTGGCCTCGTTTTATCTGGCTCCCTACGCTCATTATGCTGCTGCTCACCTCTAGGATTTGGTCTCCTGCCCACAACCTCCCATCTTTGGAGGCTGCCCCCTCTTCATAAACTTCATGGATAATGATGGCCCCCTGGAGATGAAGAGAGAGAGAGTGGAAAAAGCGAGTTCATTAGGACAAAATAAAAAAAACAATACAAAAAGATGGAAGGAAAACATTTAGCATTTATTTGGAGGATATTAAATGGATACGAGACAGATTGGGCTGGGGAGGGGAAAGTGTATTTGTAGCGTATGTGTACACAGCAAATTGTGTGTGTGTGTTTGTTGGCAAACAGACATAAATTTGGATTACTGCTTCTGTGAATGTGTGTGTTCCTGTGCTCCTGAGGTTGCATTCCAGGGGCAGGACGTTGTCCGCTGCGACTGAGGCCAGACAATAAGCTGCTCCCCCAAGCCTGACTGAGCAGACAGAATAGATGGGCTGAGGGGAGGATGGCAGGGGTAACAAGAAGAAGAAGAGGAGGAGGAGACGGAGGCTGTGACAACATCATTTCCTACATTCCTGAGCCTCCATGGCTATTTGGAACCTGAGTTATCCTACCACCAAAGAATCCAAGTGGGTGGCATTGTGGCTGGGAACGCACAGCTCAGTTACACAACTTCAAGAAAACTGCAGATTTACTGTTTGTTATTATTCAATTCAATAAAAGTTTATTTATATAGTGCCAAATCACAACAACAGTTGCCTCAAGGTGCTTTATATATTGGATACAATAATACAGAGAAAACCCCAACAATCAGACGACCCTCCTCTGAGCACGCACTGGGCGACAGTGGGAAGGAAAAAACCCCTTTTAACAGGAAGAAACATCCGACAGACCCAGGGTCAGAGAAGGAAGCCATCTGCTGGGTTGGGGTTTGAGGGGAGAAACACAAAACTGTGGAAAAGAGCCACATATTTCTTTTTTTTTTTCATAGACTAAATTTAAGGACATCAGGGAAACCACCTAATGTTTCTTCCCCTCATTAGCTGACTGCTGCTCCTATTTTTCTGGTTTCCTACCAGCAGAGTGTCACAGCCTCCCACGATGCTGAGGCCCAGGCCTGTGCGGCCCTTGGAGATGTCGATGGTTGTTTCACAGCCGGGGATGATGGGGCAGGTCGCCGGGTCAGAGGCCAGAGCTGAAGGGGTGGATGAGCGACTAAGACCTAAAACGGAAAAGCATACCTCTGTTCTTTTCACCTGACAAAACTGATAATCCAGTTTTAGCGAATTAAAGTAAAATGAAGCTTGTAATGTAAGGGAACTCACTAGTCGCTGCTTCTGCCTCTGGCTGACTTGGGGTAGACGGGGAGATGCTAGGCATGCTAGGTAGGCTAGCGAGGACTCCATCTGAAAAGCTTGTTTCCTGGCAGATTGACTGGACACAGGACAAAGAAGAGGGGATCTCCTTTGTAGCAAAGGTTAGCTTCATTGGACCTTTGGCTTTTCTCAACAGTGACGTGACCTAAAAGAAAGGAACACCAATCAGACCTTTCACCTTGAGGCTACTAATAAAGAGCGCTTAACTGTGAATATAAACGGCACAGACATGAAAGTTTATTTCCAGAGTAACGGCATTACCTTTTCAACAGTGTATCCGAGCACAGATTCGCCATTCACAGCTAAGAGTTTGTCCCCAGGTTTCATGCACCCATCCTGCTCACAGCACATAAACAGCTTTGATTAGCAAAGGCAGCTAAATGTACATGGTACAGACGGGCTCATTAGGCATGACATACTTTTCCAGTGTGTCCCTGCACTTCAGATATACTCTCAATTTCAACTCCAGTCTCTGTGTCGCCCTCAACAAAAGTGATGCCGAGTCCTCCGTCCTCCTGATGAAGAGAAACACTCATTAGTGATAAAAAATGTTTGAAATTACACCACCACACATACAATACCACCGCTCATAAAGCCATTTCAGTAGCTTTAACCTGTGCTGAGTAATGGAGCCGTACTGTACCAGTTAAAGGAATCAAGTATGACTGACAACAGTCGCCTCCAGAGAGATGAATCAGCCCCAGCTTCAGCTCACATCCTTCACACTTCTGATCTTTTGCTCCCAGAGAGGCCTTTCAGGGCATGTGTCTTCATATTAATGAGCTGCCTATGTGCTACACCGTTTGCCTCCTCTACATATGAATGATTCAACAATTGTAGCGGTTGCATAGTTTTTCATGCAACGCTGCGTGCCCCTCTCTCCTCTCTCTTTTCCATTTTGTCTTAGCGCTCTTCAAAGGCCAACTTCACCTGAATCTGCCTGAAAAGCATGTTCCCACTTGACCCGTGTTGTAACTGTTCTTGTAGAAAGTTCCCTTTATTTGTCGAGGTTGTGAGATGTCTAATGTTAAGATCCCTGCTTCCGCTCCAGGATTGTGCAACTGAATGCAATTTTATCACTGCTGCTCAAAGGATCAGACAATGACCTCGGAAAAACTTTCTGTCTGCTTTCTGCAAGCTCGAACGTGGACCCCACAAGGAGTCAGAATCCATTCCTTTTTATTTATTATTTCAGTGAACTGAGCCTTTAACTCCCATTGGAACGTCTGTTTTGTTTACTTCACCTTCTTTTCCCCCAAAATTTTCTGCCTCTTCTCTGCGTTTTGGCATCCTGTCAAACTTGAGCGCTCCGGTGTGCTCCCGATCTGTCTTTCTTTGACGTACCCCGCTGGCTTATTGTTGTGTGTGTGTGAGAGCATACACCTCCCTCATTACCGCACTGTTTCCGAGACTTTCTCCCTGTTACTGCCTGTAACTCTTGTGCGTTTTGTGATGTCCGCGGGTCGTCCAGCGCCTCTCACCTTCAGCTTTACGATGTGATGAACGTATTGTGAAGTATCGGCGTCATCAGTTGTAGCAGTTTCTTCTGGCTGTGAAGGAGCAGGAGTACACCATGAAGGAAATAAACCAGTCTTGAGTGCGTCTCTTTTAGCTGGTGGGAGTACAGTGCTGGGTGCGTCTACACTACTGTTTGTGGTTTTGTGGTTTTTGGGAGACACACACAGGCACAGGACCACACAAAGAAACTTAACATACATGTGTGCTGAGCATGAGACAGAGTAAAAGCTAAATTACATGCCAGATATAAAAGTAATGGTTCTGTTTATACGTTAAAAATCTCATTACAAAGCCCCAACGTTGCTGTGTAATAGCTGTAGTGTCTGTCTCTGTTCCAGGGCCTCTGCATGTGTGCACTGTGTGTTTTCTATGCGTGCCCATAAGCAGAGTTGTACCTCAGCGTGGGGCTCCACTGCGTCTCCCTCGTGCTCCCTCACTGGTCCCACCGCCATCTGGTCGAGCGCTTCGGTGTTCCTGTTTCACACAGTCATAACTCACGTAAATCGTTGCTTCTCAGCTTTGTGACAGCAGAGCTGTGATTTACGCCAGCTGATCACAGCGTATCTTTCAAGGGGTCAGGAAAAGGATGTGAGTCAAGTGGCAGGCTGAGTAATGTGATCCGGAACAGGGCCAAAGGTAGGTCAAAGGTCAAATACGTCAAACTCTGATGTGAGCTGATGTGTTTGTACTACATACAAACTACATGTAGTAGCCTGTGAGAGAATGACTACAAAACCAGGGGTCAAATTTAAATATGAATGTTTAACATCTGCTGGACTCCCAAAGCTGCCCGACCCAACGACTCCTGCATCAACACCCTTTTACATTTGAAACTATCGGGACGACTTTCAACTTCTGTAACTTTCTGTGACACAAGAAAAAAAAATTTTGTAACTTTTTTTGGTTGCCCAAAAAGTCAAAACTTCTAGATTGCAAAAAGCAGATTTGATTTAGTAAATATTCACATCAGCCAAACAATATCAATAACAATACTTATTATTCACAAGGACGGGTCAGTACAACACGTAGATCTACATACTTGATTTTGCTACAGTAGATGCCTTTCTAGGCCCCAGAGGGATTTGTATCGCATCCTGGGAGTGTCTGCTTTCTAGGTGCAGACATCAACCACTACACTACAGAGTCACACACCCTGATAAAAAAATGCTGAATAACAGTTTAAACTTTATATATTTATCTAGTTACTTAACTTTTAATCATTTATTTTATCAGACCTTTTCCTTCGTACTATATTTA
>VOQK01030041.1:9345-20974 GCA_015052645.1 Benitochromis conjunctus | reverse complement strand
TATTTATATATATTGATCCACAACTTCCTGTTTCAGCTGCAACATAATGATAATGGTTTAGCATAAGCTACAAAATGTTAATGTGTTATTTCCTCATTTCACTGTGGGGTCAAGCACTGCGAGCAGCCAAGTGGAATTTATTAATCACAAATCAGATCAGTCTGATTTGTATTCAGAGGAGTGAACCTTAATGAATCCATAATGCTGCTAACTCGAGGGCATTGGAACGGGGCAGAGAAGCAAAAGTGGGAGCTCATCATATGACAGCAAGCCAAGAAAGCCCTGACAATTTAACTGGCTCTGAGAGCAGAAGGTGGGATAAACCATTTCCAGGGTACAGAAAAGGCCTGTACATTACCACAACAGTCATCTGGTACTAAACTGTCATCATGTCTCATTTCCAGTCAACATTTTTATTTTTAATTCACTTTCTCATAGTGTAATTCACTATTTGAGTGAGGTTGGTCTGAGCATGATGGGCTGATGTGAATTTATGACCCACGATAAAAGTTGTCTGGAAGTGGACGTGGAAGCAGACTCCATCGTGTAAGGCTTTTCACCACGAAAAGGAAAATGCCATTTCCTTCCTCAGAGGGAACAATTCCACCTACCTAAAGTAAAAGTCACCAAAGACCAGAAAGTACAAGATTTGGTTGGTGCTTGAGAAATGGATACATCACATCCATTGCTTACCCAGAGCTGTTGGACTGCAGTTTGTTGGAATTACTGTTGATTTTCAGGTTTGTGTAACTGGTACACATGACAGATTCAAGCGTGTTCCTGAACATCCCAGCTCGGTTGGCTTGGCCAGTAGACCAAAATTTGTAATCGCCAGTAGAGTTTGTGACTTTCGAGACATCCAGAGAGAGGATCTTGGTGGAAACACTCAAAAAGCACCGCCTGGTAGTGGTGAAGTGGTCAGGTATGTAAAGTGGGTATATGGTCTCGTAGGGAAGCTTGACAACACGGAAGATGAGGTCATCCATTATTTAAGTCAATTATTGCTGTTGTTATGTTTTAGGACATAATTTAACATCCTTGAGTGACACACAAAATCCCAATCACAGAAAAGTAATCAAATGAAATCATATAACAACACTTGCTTTTCTTGTGCAATTAAACGGTTTTATTGGCTTGACAAAATCTTCCAGTCAAATGAGGATCATGTGGCATAGTCCAGCAACTCCAAGTTTATAGCGTCGAGAGCTGCTAACGCTCCGACCACGATATGCGCGTTAACATCAGCAGCACAGCTTCTCATATTCTCCCCACCCTTCGCTATATCTGATATTGGGCAGGCTTAAGTAACACGGATGTTCTCAGATGTTTAGAGTAGCCATCTGCTTTTATTGCACTTAATTTTTACGTGTTCCGTTATCTTTACTTCCTTTATTCTGCTCGTGACAAATGCAGTGAAACAGAGAGGAGAGGAGGGAAACTGCAAATGGCTGCAAAATCCACTAAAGCCATGCTGTGAGCTGAAATCCAATAAGTAGATAACAAATAAAACATGTCTGTTCTTTTTATTTTTTAGTTTCCTGTGCAAGTGGGGCCCCATGGCAATGAAAGGGAAACAGCACTTCTTTTATCCCCTCCCACTGAATAACTAATTGATATGGGTGAAACTGCTAAAGGGGAAATTAAAGACAGTGAGACAGCAGGGTATTTAAATGTACACTGATGCATTTTTAAATAAACAAAGTAACACCAAACATGTCGTACACGTTACTTGTTCACACCACAAGCTCAGCAAGCTTGCCGTTTCGTTTTCGTTGTCACTTCCTCGATGTGCGTTATACTAAAAATCAATGGGACCGACGACGCAACGTCAGTAAGGAGGGTGTGCGGTGTGTGGCAGCTGTCCCACAGATGGAGTTTTTACAGTCTGCAACATGCAGATAAGCTCACTCGTCGGTGATAGTTTTTGAAATCAAAAGTAATATGTCGAGGCTGCTCGATGGGGCATCGCGCCTGCTGACAAATCTTCATTAAATTGACCACTTTGTGTATTCTCATACCGTTTCTGGCAACACTACATTTGTGTATGTTTTTAAGTCTTTGCGAGGCTTCCTCCATGTGCAAGCAGAGAGTTAAAATGATTGAAATGTTAAACTTTGAATGATTTCACTTTCATGCACTAAAATGAAGCGACAAACTACATTAGACTAATCGCCTTGTATCATTTATAATTTGCACATAATGGTTGCAATGTCGAAAATCCTATTTCGCTGTGAAAATGTCTGCTTTATGAAACCCGAGAGTAAGCCCAAGCATCACTTTTCCCTCCACTGATCGCTCCGGAGAGAAAACGTGAAGTGAACTTGAGGTGCAGCCTGCAGAATGGAAACGAAGTTGAAATTTTGTGCAAACAGCACCTTGAAGATGTGCAACTTTGCATACTGCAGGATGTGATCATGAATTATTGATTAGGATGTAAAACCGTACTCTCAGGATTTATGCAAAATGAGCTTGCTGAGCCTGGGCGTGCAGATAAGCAAAGGAGAAATCACGAATACTACACACAATGAAACCCATACATGTGCACATCAACACAGAGGAGATGGTGGTGCGTAAACATCAGCGTCATTGTTTAAGGGGCGCGTCGTTCTGCCTTTGTTCTGACTGAGGTCTGAATGACACTCAGACCAGAACTTTTCTCATTTAACTGGAAAGACAAAGCATGGCCCTAAAACAGGCTTCTTCTGGTCACATCCTGTCTCTGAAATGAGTCTGTGAGCTTTTTCCAGGCCTTTCCTCCTTTAAACTCTGTGACCCTTTTCCACAAAGCCCAGGAGAACCCCAGAGATGCTAAGAGGATGCACAGAACAACAGGTTTGCAAAGTCTGCACCAGCTAAAATGTCCTCATTATCTGGTGGTAAAATGGTAAACTTGCACAAAGATGCACGCAGCAATTTACATGTCTACCTGAGCTGAAGCTGACAAGAGGTTTTAAAACGCTGAGACTGTAGCTTACATCGATACAGGTTGGCGACTTTCTGTACCAACATCACTTTCATTTCATTTCATGTATCGTCCAGATACGGCTGACTTCAAGGTCTGATGCTGAAGCGCTCCACACTGCTGTTCCTCTAGGCTGGCTCCAAAATCCAGTCACTTCTCACAGACTCCCATGTTAAAATGTTCAAATTTACAGCATTAACTGTTAACAGCCCGGTAGAGAAATGGTTTTAATCTCTGAATTTTTTTTATAATTCATCCATTTGAATACTGGAGTTAAGGACGGTGCACAGGAGAGGTGAAGAAGAGCATGCAGGCAGGGTGGAGTGGGTGGAGACGAGTGTCATGGGTGATTTGTGACAGAAGAATAGTGGCAAAAGAAAAAAAAAAAAGGAAGGTTTAGAAGATGGTTTAGGCAGTGGCACTAGAGAAAAAAAAGAAGAAAAAAAAAAGGAAGTTGACCTGGAAGTGGCAGAGTTGAAGATGCTCAGAAGAAATAAGGCTATCAGAGGGACAGCTGAGGTTGAGGTTTTGGAGAAACCGTTACAGAGGCAGGGCTGAGACAGTTGGAACATGTGGATGGATGTTGAGGAGGTTCATGGATGTAGTGAAGGAGGACATGCAGAGGGTTGATGTGACAGAAGAGGATGCTAGGGATAGAGTGAGACTGAGGCAGATGTGGCGACCCTTAAAGGGAGCAGCCGAAAGAAGAAGAAGAAGAATTAGAAAGGATACTGGAGTTCAGGGCGTGGCCACTTAGACAAATACAGGCAGCAGCTAAATGCACCAGACAGTCAAAGTGTTACGGCTGATTTAGATTTCTCTGGTAGATTTTGTAGACCTTAAAATCTAAGTGTCTACATACGAGGCTGGTACTTTTACCAGCATTCAGGCTTTCGTGTGGTACTCTGTGTTAATTATTATGAGTGAGGAAAAGAAAAAAAAGTCAATACCGCATAGTATCACTGTATTTTTGCACAGTTATATCGTTTCAATACAGAGACATCAAACATGAATATTTCATTAAATAAATACATTAAATTCAAATACTTTGGGAATATTACAAACAAAGAGGCTCATCTTACCTGATAGGTGGCAATCTTTCTGCAAGCAGTTGCAGTCTGATTTGGAGTGACTGCAATCACTCAGAGAGATCGCCGGAGGTGTGCAAATAATTGCTGTCTAGTTTATAAATGCAGACTTAAAACTCCAAAACAAATGAATGAATGGTGTAGAAGTGTCTAAATCTGTATTTCATACCTTTTAAGTTCAGACTCAATAGCCTTCAGAATTTTAATCAATCACCTTGATATTTTATTTAAAAGGTATTGATTCTTATTGGTTACACTCCACGTACTCGCCCCGGTGTTGCTCATACTGGCAGTATCAACAAACTACTGCTCAACAATGTCAGCTGAATTTTTAAAATACCGGTTCATCATGTCAAACCACCACCAACAAAGAAGAAGAAGAAGAAAAAAACTCCTGTATCGTCAGGAGTGATGTAATTAATTAAAGTTAAAATAATGTCAACTGTACTATTTAGGCTACAAGAGTCTTTAAATTCTTAGGTGCTGGTTTAGCTCATGGGTATAACACCTGACCCTTATCAAATCAGCCTGAGGACATTTGCCAAGAGTCC
This sequence comes from Benitochromis conjunctus, assembly GCA_015052645.1. Taxonomy (NCBI): domain Eukaryota; kingdom Metazoa; phylum Chordata; class Actinopteri; order Cichliformes; family Cichlidae; genus Benitochromis; species Benitochromis conjunctus. The sequence goes on along the minus strand of VOQK01030041.1, from coordinate 16,373 downwards.
CATACCCTGGTCTTTGTCCCAGCTTTCTTGTACCCTCCCCTCCCATCAAATATAACCTACACTAGGTTTAGTGTCCTTAAAGATTATCTGAAACTATAAATTAACCGAATCTCCAGGCACTCACGCCCAGACAGGGCGCTGCACCAAAAAGCTTTTTGTGATTGCTGTGGTCACCCGTCATTTGCAGAGAAGACACTGACTTCTTTATTCCCCAAGTGGCTGTGAAACTGAAGAGTGCAACACAAACTGGAAATAAATCATCTTTGCCATCAAAGTAAAGAGTCATGCCCTTTGAATCATGGTGGTTTCAGCAGTTACATTAAAGGTGAGCGGTGCAAATTTCACTAGCGCTCGATGGTTAGTTGGCAAATACGGGCAAGTTGACACCTTCCATGGAAACTACGGGCGGCTGCAACAATCACAAGGATTGGTGCAGCATCCTGTTTGCAACAGGCAGCAACCACTCACCAACCAGTCTCTAGATAATTTTCCTGACATTTGAAACGACAAAGAAAATACAAAGGACGGCAATCAAAAAGATTTAGTTTCAAATGACTAAAAAGACACTACAGAATCTCAAGGCATGGAAGTAATCGAGCAGATAATTGGGTGGAAGTAATTATTGTTAGTGTCTTAGATATGTAAAACCCTGCTACAGAGCATTAGAAATTATCAGCTATAAACTATTAATTCTCAGTGCAGCACATCTGCTTCTATCAAAATTTAATTATATTAAAATATTAAAACGATGACCAGCAGCCAAAAAAAAAATCCAAAAATATGCTCACAATGATGCAAAAGAAGCAGCACCAGTGTGGTTTCAATTGTCTAAACTAATTAAGTTAAATAATAAATGCAATAAAAAGTAAACGAAAAAAATGCTTTAAAAATTCAATAACTGCCAGTTAAATCCCTGCTGTTTAATTAATTTATTAATTGTGACTCAGCTGGAAGACATCTGCAGCTAACAGAGGGGACAAAGCAACGATTACAGCCTCGTTCTCCTGGTCTGTCCACGGTGTTTGGGAACAGGCTCATTTCAGATGTGTATGTGTATATAATAATAAGGGATCTTCTATCACACACAAAGCTTGGTCTCAGGCCAGGTCACACCCAGCTGAGGATCTACACTGAGTCAAGGATGAGCTAATCAATAGGTGTAAAGTGTCTAAGCAAGGAGGTGCACCTGACAGGACCTGTGCAAGCCCCTACCTGTCCAGTCAGTGGTGTGTGTTTGGTGTATTAGCAGCGAGCTGGCTGCAGTCTGGTGGATCAACCCTGCTCAGCCTGCCAGGACCAGCTGAGATACATGAGGCTACGAGCTAAACTGTTAGCTAGCTTGTGTGCTTGAATGCTAGCCAATTAGCGAGCTAGGCTGCAGGTTTTAGTCGGATGGACCAGGTGAAGCTGATCACTGACCGGGTAACAAGTCCACCGATCCCCCCCTCTCCGAAAAACCACAACAGGCAGGTGAAACAAAGCATTCCTGACGTCAGGGTGAGATAACCACCGACTGCCGGGGTAAACAGTGAGCACGTTAGCAGCTTTGTGGTACCTTTGTCTCCCTGATGTCCTGCTTTGCACCTTCGGGGTACCACTGGACGCGGACAAATCCTCTTCCAAGAGGCCGACTCGGGGTGTCCACGGCGCTTTCAGTGTCCGAACCGCACGGCACTCGTCCGCCTCCTCCTCCACCGCCGCCGCCGCCGTCTCCGCCTCTCCCTCCACCATCGTCGAGGTCCGAATCTGAGTTAAAATCCTCCTCGCCGTGGATCATCCGTACGAGGCCAAACCGGACTGAGCCGCGATACCGTCCGGAGACCAGGTCGTGGGAGAAGAGCAGCCGCTGTGAGCCGTCCGCGGTGGGGGAGAGAGCCATGGAAGGAGGCTCAGAGCCCGGGCTGGCTACGGGAGAGAGGCCCGGTGTCGGTGATGCTGCCGCCGCTGCTGCGTCCGTCTTGGCCGCCGCATCCGATGCTACGGGCTCCGCCATCGCCGCTGTTGTCAGGGAGTGATGCTGGAGTGCGAGGATGACGGTGGAATTAAAAAAAACTGTAACCTGGAAGCAGCGAAGCGCACGTGTTTACGTAGCTACGCAGGCTACGTAACAAGCGCAGTGTAGGAGCGTCATCACGCAGTACCCGCTGACACCACTGAGGGGCGCCGAGAGCCAGAAAGAGGAGCCACTGAGAAAGACCGCAGGCTGTACGTAAAATATTTATAATCAGCTGATGGGAGAGACACTCTTACTCTAATTAGGTACTTTTTTTTTTTTTAATTAGCCAATATTTTAATGGTTACATTTCGTTTTCTGCTTTAAATTACTAATATTTATTGTTATATATTTCCATTATATTTAGATGTGTTCCCTTTTAATTATATAGGGTTATATAGATAGTCATGAAAGTTTAAAAAACTACATCGCTGTGTGTGCGTGTGCGTGTGTGTGCTCCATGATCCTATGTGGATCTTATTAAGCGTCCAACCTTTTTTTATATACCTTAAATGTTTTAATATTATTACACAGTGAACACTATACAAACAAACATGCAGCTCAGTTAATAATAAAATAAAGTTTTCCTTTATTTATTATTTAATGTTATTATTTATTTAAATATGAATTCTTCTATACTTGGTCATCATATGTCTTTCCACCTCAACTACATTTGAAGTACCCTGAGTTTAACTTTCAGTGCCTCATAATTAAACATACGGTAATTTGTTTGCTTTAAGGATAAATCTGTTTTGTTTTTTTATGATAATCTGTTCAGTTTCCAAGTTCTCCAATATAAAGACATTTACAAAGTAAACCCCATTAGTGTACAAGAGACAGAATACGTGCCAGTTTAATCTGTTTTTGAAGGAACAGGTCTATAAATTTGCGAAGACTGAAAAGCAGGAAATATTCTGGAGATTAAAAGATGAATGTTTTTCTTTAGCACATCCATTCTCTTCTACTTATCTGTTTCAGTGTTACCTATCTCAAACAGACTGATGGGCAGGGAATACTCTTAACGGGTCACTAGTTTATCACAAGATTCACATTAAGAGACAGACAACCATTCACACCTACAGCCAAGAATTTACAGCCACCAAATAACCCAACCCAGGCATGTCTTTGTGAGGAAGACCAAAAAGAAGCTACAAAAACACAGGGAGAAAACACAAACTCCACACACTCTTGATTCAAACCGAGGACCTTCTTGATGTGAGGTAACAGTGATGACCACCATACCACTGTGCCACAAGTTCTTATAAGACTTCTATTTAAGACAACTGATGAAACCTTTGAGTGCAGAAAAACCTTTTCATATCTAAACACACAGGAGAAAACACAGATAACAGATACTTTATATTTACTTTGCTGAACAGCAGTGTCGCACCTGTCTCAACATCTAAAGCACAGTTGCAGTTTTGCAGACAAGAACATGTAAAATGTGTCTTTTAGGAAGAGCGTGGGGATAGAGCTGTTTAATGTCACAAAAAGGAGCTGTCCCTATTAAATTTATTACATCACCTGACATATAAATAAGAGCACAAAAGTCAACCATTGTTCAGGAATGCAAATAAATAAGTTTGATTTATAATCTTACTAAAAAGCTGTTTTTTGTAAATTCAAGGATGACAACAATAGTTATATTTTAGCATTAAATAAGCACAGTGGTGAATTTACTATTACACAAGCATAGAAGTGATTTAGTTAATTATCAGTACTGTTAATTTGGTGTAACTGTGGCATAAACTTTACATTTGGGTGGTGTTCTAATAAATTTGTTAAGCATTGTATATCCTGCTCTCGGTGTCAGTATGCATTAATTTGATGGCAAATGCCCTCTAAACGTGAGAAAATGCAGTGAATGAATTTATAATTTCATCTCGTGACGAGAAAAGTTTGTTTGGAGAGAATCAAATTCTTCAGGGAGCTTACTTAAACCCGCACGAGGTGACAAACAAGCTCCTACACATCCTGTAGCCTAATCCTCTTACAGAACTGGAAAAATAACCCATGGAAAAATCGTGAACTCTGCTTAAAGGGGCTATGGATAGACAAAAGTCTCCTTCAGAGAAATCACATGAAGAGTGGTAAGTCGACCCGTTAAGATGGCCCAGTTAAGAAACACACAATCTCCTCAGCGTGACAACATTAATCGACACTGACGTTTTAGTGATTAACCAACCTGAAAATCATTTTTCAAATATCTATACCTGCGTTATTGTGTTTATTCCAAACCAGCCGCGTCACTTTATGGAATTTAAACCTGACATTATAACAGGCTGACATGACGATGGCGTGGGAACTCCCCAAATCCAAACCGGCTGGTCTGATGGAGACATGACGCTTATCCCTCCTGTAAATATGTTTACGGTTCAGTTTACTCACGGGGAGAAAAGGGTTTATGCATACAGCTCACCTCAGGATTACAAACGGTATAAATACTGGAAGCGCTCCACTCTCTGTTCAGTCTGCGCCAGGTCTCACGGTACCGTTACGCACGGCACCCAGACAAGTTTCAGCTCGTTGTTAAAGGAGAGACTGACACGAAGTCAGGCAGGAAACTGTCAGCGCAGCACTCTTAGCTTTCCTGCGAAACTTTCTGGGAATAATCAAGAATATGTCTGTGGTGAGCGCAGTGCCGTTTCTGAAGCCTCTCCACATGCGCTCTCCGGTGCCTCAGGTCCGCCGCCACACGCTGCCGGCCAGCGAGTTCCGCTCCCTCAGCCCTGAAGATGCCATCAGCGTGTTCGAGATTGAAAGAGAAGGTAAGCAGAGCCTTTGAACTTACGTTACACAGCAACGGCGCTTTTAAATACCTGCCTGAATTTCTTCAGGGGACGCGCGTATTTATGCAGATTTACGCACGCGAAGTGTATTTTAAGAAAACTGCGGGGAGAGATTCTCAGTTAATAAAACAGATTTTATTTATGTTCTCCGACTGAATAGAAAGCTCTCTAGAAATCTGAGCCATCACTGATTTTATTCACAGGTAGATTCTCTTCAGTTAACTGTCCAGCACACTTTCCCTGTGCTTGGCAGTCAGTAGGCTCAACTTCTTTAACATCCTGCACAACTAGTTCAACTGTCTGGTTGTGGTAACCGTGACCCTTATCTTCCTCCTCCTCCTCACACAGCTTTCATCTCCGTCTCCGGTGAGTGTCCTCTCCACCTGGACGAGGTGCGTCACTTCCTCACTCTGTGTCCTGAGCTGTCTCTAGGCTGGTTCGAGGAGGGACGGCTGGTGGCGTTTATCATCGGCTCACTGTGGGACCAGGAGAGGCTTACCACGGTAAGACAGAGCAAAAGACACCTGGACAGTGATTTATCTCCGGTTGAGTGGAGCAAAGATTCAACACAGATTAAGAGAGGCGCTTCAAGTGCATAAAATTCAGTGGTAGGTGATAAATGATGATTTTAATGCCAACCGAAGAGAGAACAACAATAATCATGGAAGCTGCCTGACATTTTCTTTTAAGCCTGCAGCTGTACGAGTTTTAGTTTCAGCAAGGCAGAAACAATTAAAAAGATTCAGACCTTAAATTTCTTGCTGATGAGAGAGTAACGTGAATCCAATCAAGAATTAAAGACTCAGTTTTTGCTATAAACATTTAATATTCAAGGACCGCAGACTGGAGTCAACATGTAGCTGATATATTTTCAAAATATTTTAGTTATTGAAAGAACAAACTGCTGCTTTTAATCCCAGCTACAATCCACATTATCATTCAAGAGTTTATTCACCATCTTTTCATTCTCATACTTACTTTTCATTCATTTCAACTAAAAGTTACTATGATGAAACCTGAAGAAGTAGTAACTCCAACATCAAATTATTTTTAATGAAGCAAGAGTCATTTAAAGTTGAGCACTTTGTTTTAATTATTAAATCAAGCCTTGGTGTCAGTTTGACGCTGTGTCCAAATCAACACTTGTAATTTACATAAAGTATAAATAAAGTAGTTCAGCTGCTAAAGAAACACTGATTTTAACTGGTAAATAACCAGAATTACTTTTTTTTTTTAATACTTTAAAGCACATTTTGCACATACTTCTGTATTTTGAAGTACAGAAGTAGTACTTTGAGTGCAGCACATATATTTTATGTTTCTGCTTAAAGCATTTGGCTTTTTGGGGTCTTTTAAGCTTTAAATATTTCTGTGGCAGCTCAGCAGGGTGTTTTACTTCTTCTGACAGTTCTCCTCTTCCTCTCCAGGATGCCCTGACGCTCCACAAGCCTCACGGGACCACCGTTCACATCCACGTCCTGGCCGTCCACCGGACCTTCCGCCAGCAGGGAAAAGGCTCCATCCTGATGTGGCGTTACCTGCAGTACCTCCGCTGCCTGCCCTACGTCCGCCGCGCCGTGCTCATGTGTGAGGACTTCCTGGTCCCCTTCTACCAGAAGTCAGGCTTCAAAGTGCTGGGCCCCAGCAACATCACAGTGGGGCCCCTTAACTTCACAGAGATGTTCTACCCGGTGAGGGGCCACGCCTTCATGCGGCGCAACAGTGGCTGCTGAAGACACAGAGACTCGATGTTGATTCTCTATGGCTGTGAATGGAAGTGAAGACCCCTGAGAAACGGGGAACAGGGGGCACGTGATGAGCGGTGCAGTGAGTGTTTGTGATCATCGCTGTCTGTGAGTGAAGCCTGTTCGTTTGGCAGGAAGTGAGGTGTGAATTCTGACCCAGAGTCTGCAGAGAGCCAAAAACGGTGAGATGCCGACAGCAGCCGTTTGAAAAAGTGTTCTGAAAGTAAACTTTGATTTGAATTTTAGTGAGTTAGTTACACAAAAACCAAAATCCCAAATCTTTAATTTAATAAACACTGGACATTTATTAATTGTACCCAACAGAGAACTGCTGCCTTCTTTATTTCTTTCGTCCTCTTTTTTTTCTTTTTTTTTTTAAACAGTGAGGACAAGTTATAAATATTAACATTTAATTTATATTAAGACTTCAGTGATCCTGTGACTGACAGTTTATAAATCGGACATGTGACACTTTAAAAGTCTGTCTTCTTTATGGTCTCA
>VOQK01030039.1:0-12631 GCA_015052645.1 Benitochromis conjunctus | reverse complement strand
TGTATATATGTATATATATATATATGTATGTATATATATATATTTGTATATATGTATGTATGTATATATATATATATATGTATATATATATATGTATATATGTATGTATATATGTATATGTACACATACCTGCAAATCAAGCATTTTATGTATTTTAATTCTGTTTATTCTAAGAACTAACTTACTTATAGCCTTATCAATTATAAGGTGTAGCATCTCAAAGATTGTGTTTATTTTCTTTTTGTGTGTGTATATTTAGAACGAAGACATTTATTTTGAGGTTTGCTTCAGCAGAGAGATTACATTTAGGTGAATAAAAATTACTCCTCCCCCTCTGGCATTATTTTTGTAAACACAGTTAACTATTAAGCAGCTTAATTTATTATCCTGGTGTGTGGAGTCAGTGTACAGGGAGGAAGAGATGTCACTTAACTGTAAGATATATGCAGATGCCAAACTTGTTGGACACTCGACTAACACCCTGAGCCTAGATTAGAGCTTTTCATTCATATACTAAATAATATAAAACAAATTGTGAACTGTTAACTATAATGATCTGTTTTATCTTTGTGCTCTGGGCCTGAATGTATTACATTTAAATAAAATTGTTTTATTTTATTTGATAATTTGGGGAATTAGAGGTTTATTCTCAATTCAATTTTCTTTGTGTGCTTTCCAAATTACCTTAAAAAAACACAAGCAAACAAAATTCCAGTTTGCAGATGGAAACTTCCCACACGTGTGTCACACTGCTTCATGTTGATGTGGACATCAGTATGTATCGCTGCTGATTGTATAGAAGGTCATTTGCTTCTCGAGGATGAGGAATTGTAAACTAACTGTGCCTTATTGTTTTAAACTGACCGTTATAAACATGGACAAAAGCGCAACTTCTGCCCTTGCTTATGTTGTGTGTATGTTTGCACATCACTGCAGTCTTTCTTTTTTCTTTAAATGATCAACTTGTGTAGCTGAAAGGAAAAAGAAATTCACTCCATATTTAAACCACATATGAACAAATACGCCGATGATGTGGGAATGTGTACGCACTGAACCTGTCCAAGTATTTTTGTCATTTGTCTGACAGTACTCACTATGTTGGTGTTTATGTTGCTTTGTACACATAGTCACACATCCAAATATTTCTGTGTATGTCCACATGTATGTTTTTTTGTGCGTGTGGTGTGTTTGGACCTTCACACTGTAGTTTGTCTCAGCAGTCATCTCAGTGTCTTTCATCCTTCGAGCACCAGATGTAATATGCGCTTTCTCATCAGGGCAACTGTACAGCATTAACCTTTTTCAGATTGCGTCAGTTTTTTCCACTACCTCTGCAACTGTCACGTCAGAGTGGGGAAAAGAACCACACGGGTATAGAAAATTAAATCATGTTTTTGTAACTAATATAAAGATACCACAAATCACATTAGCTAAATAAACTATGTATGTATTCAAATAAACGGATGTCCCTGACTTTGTTTATGATTTTGTTTTTTGCTGATAATGAAAGTTAAACCAAGACACAGAGTGAATATAAAGATGGACATACTGTAGCCTCCACACATGAGGCTTTTAGCAGTATTTTAACCTGCTTTCTATCTAATGGCCAACAGGAGGCGACTCCTCTAGTGTCAGAAAGAAGGCCAGTTGGTCTAGAAAAGAGTTACCTTTCTTTCCACATGACTTATTTAGCCCTTTTGTAAGCAAATGCAAAGACATCGTTTGATCACCAAGCTATAGATCTGTAGATATATAAAGTCTAGCAAGCGCAGAGTGATGTTGAAAGAGAGTGAATGCTGACCCCAGCCAAGACATGTAGCATTATAGACTCCATTTCTACCTGTAGCTGTTGATACAGTAGTTGTGTTTCCCCTTCTTTGGAATCAACTTTTATGCTGACTTTGTGTTACACTTAAGGATTGTGTGTTCCCTGATTAGGGTAGGAATTATCAGTAATTGGGACTGTAACCATATTATACCATTAATTTGGGAATTATGTGATTTTGTGTCTCAGTTCATTTTGCGGGGTAACATAAAAGCAGTGTAATGAGTAGTTTAATGAATTACTGTCTATAGGAAGCAAATAAGTAACATAACCCGGAACATTTTAAATCAGCATGTCAGTGACATACTAACACATCTGCCTCATGATCCAAACCAGTTTATAGGTTATTCCCAGTAAAACAGTTACAGTTACAGTTTAGGTGAAGACATGTTAGGCAATTATTATATGCACATTTAATGAAATTCTTTCCAATACTGCAGGAGGTCTAATGATTCTCGTGACTTGTGGAAGGATGTAATTCATTACTTTTTGTTAAGTAAAACTCTAAACACTGTCCAGCACGTACAGAACATGGCATTTATATTCATCGCAGCTGGTGGTCGCAAAAATAAAAAACTGGAAAAAGCTCCATAGAGCTTAACAGGGTGGCTCTGGACACATGAACATGTTGATAATTATATATCAATTAGTGCATCTGTAATTTGTTAAGTGTCACTAAAGATGCTTTTAAAAGCATTATAGTATATGTTCATGTTGGCTCTAGGCTTCTTTGACAATAACACAGATGTACACTACCAGTCAAATGTTTGGATGCACTTTTTCATTTATTGTTTTTCCTTTATTTTTAAACCTTTCTACATTGTAGATACAAACTGAAGACATCAAATATAATAAGCAACATATATGCAATTATGTAGCAAAGAAAAAATTAATAAATAACTCTAAATGTGTCTTATATTTTAGATTCCTCAAAGAAGCCACCCTTTGCTTTGTTGACAGCGCTGCAACCCCCTGGCCTTCTTCAATGAGCATCATGATGGTTTCACTACACAGGTGTGCCTTGTCAGGGTTCATTGGTGGAATTTTTTACCTTCTTAAAGTGGTTTTGACCATCAACTGTTAGAATTCATATTATGGCAAGAACCAATCAGTTAAGTAACACAGCCCATCATTACTTTAAGTACTGAAGGTCAGTCAGTCCAGGAATTTGCTAAAACTTTGAATGTGTCCCCAAGTGCAGTCGCAGAAACCATCAAGCGCTACGACGAAACTGGCTCACATGAGGACCGCCCCAGGAAAGGAAGACCAAGAGTCACCTCTGCTGCTGAGGATACATTCATCCGAGTCACCAGCCTCTGAAATCCCAAGTGAACAGCTCCTCAGATTAGAGCCCAGATAAATGCCACACAGAGCTCCAGTAGCAGACACATCTCTACATCAGCTGTTCAGAGGAGATAAGCAGAACAAGGATTGGACATTAGACTAGAGGAAATCTGTGCTTTGGTCTGATGAGTTCAACTTTGGGATCTTAGGTTCCACCCACTGTGTCTTTGTGCGATGCAGAAAAGGTGAAGGGATGGTCTCTACATGCATGATTCCCACCATGAAGCATGGAGGAGGAGGAGGTGTGATGGTGTGGAGGTGCTTTGCTGATGACACTGTTGGGGATTTATTCAAAATTGAAATCACACTGAACCATCATGGCTACCTCAGCATCCTGCAGTGACACGCCATCCCATCCGGTTTGCGTTTAGTTGGACCATCATATATTATTCAACAGGACAATGACCCCAAACTCACCTCCAGGCTGTGTGAGGGCTATTTGACCAAGAAGGAGAGTGATGGGGTGCTGCACCAGATGCCTGATCTCCAGAGTCACATGACCTAAACTCAATGGAGATGGAGTGAAGGCAAAAGGGCCAACAAGCATCTCTCCTTCAAGATAGTTGGAAAACCATTTCAGGTGACGACCTCATGAAGCTCATCGAGAGAAAGCCAAAAGTGTTCAAAGCAGTAATCAAAACAAAGGGTGGCTGTTTTGAGGAATCTAAACTATTAAACATGTTTTGAGTTATTTCACACTTTTTTTGTTTACTACATAAATCCATATGTGTCCATTCTTAGTTTTGATGCCTTCGGTGAGAATCTACAATGTAAATAGTCACAAAAATAAAGAAAAACCATTAAATGAGAAGGTGTGTTCAAACTTTTGACTGGTAGTGTAAGCCAAACTGGGTTATTAAATATAGAGTAAAAGACACCAACAATCCAAAATGTATATTGTTTAAGTAAATAAAGCAGTTATTAATATTAATATTACTAATAATAGTAATAATCCACCAGACTCTCATGCTATATTAGTTTGATCCCATTAAAAATATGATCAGTGGTCTCATTAGTCTGACACCCAACTTTCAAATCTTAAAAGTTTTTCAAATATCAAATTTCCTGCTGACACAGAGGCAGACAAACAAACCACCAAATGAAAACAGAACCTCCAAGGTGGAGGCAATAACGCTTCAGCAAGTCAGCAGAATGAATAATATCTCAGTGTGTCTTTCCATTAACAGTCAGCACATAAAATCACCTGGACGGGACCGACAACTCTCACTGCACTCAAAGTGCAGCTCCTCCTGCATCAAACCCAATAATAAACTCACTAATAGTCACGCATCGTTCTCACATTAATTCTGTTTAACGGTGACCAATGAAAACTCACACTTGAGAAATGCCCCCACCCCTCCCAAACCCCCGCACCCCACTGTCTCATTAGTATGCAATGCATCAGCGAGGCTGTGCGCGCCGATGATGGCTGAAGACCCTCAGGCAGAGTTTCAGGCTAGATTTTAATGGGGCGGTGAGGGTCACCAAGTAAAGAGAGAACAATACGCCTCTCCAGTTCCCTGTGATCGCCTTTTCAGCAGGATGGGGCACCCCAGGGGGAAGGACCTGTTGGGGCTTGAATGCAGAAGAAGCTGACCTTCAAAACAGTGTCAAACCATATTCCCTGTAAAGCTGCAGAGTTTCAGGTCGGCTGCCTTTGAGTGCTGGCGGTTGGCAATTAGCTGTCATATACTCCGCTCAGGCTAAGCGCACTTCACTAACAATGTTGTGATATTAGGTTAAACACTGAAGGGACACGGGCGGCCCAGTGGATATGTAGTCATTCTTTGATGTTGCATTGAGCCTGTAACCGCAGCACATCCAGCTGCTTCCAATACTTTTTTATTCCTACGGTTCTCTTTCCTCTTGCATTTTAACAGCCTCCATAAACACACTCCAACAACTTTTTCTTTTTTGTTTTATAACCTCATGAAAGGTAGATTTTCTGCAGCAAATGTAAAATATGCCTCGAATGCAAGCAGCAGCCAAATATTTATGGAAAAATGGGGAAGAGTTAAAGATGTATAAAGCAATCACTGGTTTTATATATTATTCATGACTGAATGTTTTTCATGCTTTATGCATGAAAACACCTATTCAAATGCTCATCAGGAACTGTATACTTGGTATTGTATAAAAATGTGCATATTTTTAAGTATCTTTTTACTCTGAAGACATTTCAGCGACTAATTTTCTCGCTAAGTAAAATAATGGAACAGTGCTTAAAGCAGAGTGCAAACGTTGTGCTTTCATTAGCTGATTGGCATCAGCTGTTCCATTCATGCGTTGCAATCACTGGCTCGTTCACAGCTGTGTGGCTACCGGCTTAACTCTGACATCCAGTCGTTCTTGCATATTCAAGTGTGGACTGCTGCAGTTACTCTCAGACAGCCCTAATTCGATACACCGAACTGAACTGACACGTGTGTCAATCAAGGACTGGTTCATTAAAAAAAAAGTGCACGAAAAAGATCAAAAGCTCAACTTTAAATTATCACAATCATAACATAACACATAATTTGACTTAATTCTGACATGAGCATCAAATGTGTGTATTGAGTTAGTGACGAATAGTCCGACCTTTACCGAGTCAAATACATACCTGGCCTTACCAGAAGAACAAGAATGCTGTTCATTTGTTTAAAAGGCTTATAATCGTGTGAATGGCCATGTTTCTAATCCTGTAACTTTTAACTTTAGCTGTACTTTGACACTGTTCCTCATTTTTTTCTACAACCAATCATCAGGTAGGAACCAAGAAAATGAAAGAAAAGCTTCTGATATGAACATTATGACACGTACATTTTTAAAGCCAAGCTACGATCTTTTCTTTAACCACGTTACAAAGGACTTTTGGTGCCAAACAGTAACTTAAATAACATAGCGTATAATATGAAACGATAGATGTTTATCGGATATATTTCGTCATATCGCGCTGCCCTGCCAAAATCCCTTCCCAACTTTGTGATAGACTAATAAAGACACAAAAATCGTTTATATTACTGCTGATAAAGGCGGTGCTACGAGCTACTGAATTACAGAGTGTACTTAGTTTTTACAGCTCTTGGGAAGACAACAGCATCTAATTGGGTCTGTGATCATTCCTGCTCCCTCCTCTCATCTTTTCTTACCTCATTCACAGGTTTGTTTAGGTTGTAGGAAAACATATTCATTGTTAATGATGAGGTAGCTCTCTGTACATGAAACAGAGAATCCAACAACACTGAACTACTGGGTGCAGGTGTGAGAGTGACTGTTTAGAAAAGATATAAACAGATATCCTTCATAATCACTAGAACAACGCCACATATGAACTGGTACATTTTTCTGCATCATGTCATTGTTTAATCAAAAATATCAGTATTTCACAAAGTCTACTGGATCATGCACACGCTGAACTACCACATAACAATTAAGTATGAAATGAACCTTGATACCATTCACATGTACATCCATTAAATGCACGGCTTTAACCAGATGCAGTTAGCTTAGCGTAAAAAACCAATAGAAACAAAGCTAGCAGTTTGCCCAGAAGCTGTGGCTTACTCTATTCAGAAATGGGAATAAACACATTTCCTGATTTGTCATACTTAAACCTACATACCACCAAATAAATCCTTACTTATCATGTAAAGTAAAACGCTTGGCTTGCGTAGCAGAACTAGAAACCCGTCTTTTAAAAACAGAAGCTTTACTGCAGCATTTCCAATCAGTTTCTTTGCATCAGCGGTTCCTGAGGGGCTCACATTGTATTAGATGTGGTTGATAGCAGCTGGCTGATATCTAATGCATACAAAGCCAATATTGTCTGCCCCTCATATCACAGTCTATGCATTGATGCTACATCAGAGGAAAATGTCTCTCAAAGCATCAGCTACGGTGCGAACCAAACCAATAAAACGGTGGCCCGGAGGCGTTCTGACCCAAACTGGACCTCAAACCGATATGGCCAAAAGCTACAAGCTGCTCTGGTGTCTCAACAAGACACACATTAACCTTTCCTCCGTTATTTTTTCTGTGGAGATCTCCCACTTTGAAGTGCTTCCATTTAACCTTCATTTAACTTTTGTGTCATGCGCTCCCAGGCGCCCCATTTTGACAGCGGAAGCCTTTAGAAGTCAGAAAAGGCCTGCGGCTATAGATGGCATATCAGCACATCTGTCTGCTGCAGTGCCAGGTTGGGGAGTGAGGAACTGGCTGTTCGTTCTTCCACAAGTGGTCTGTCATTTTCTGGCTAGATCCCTCTTTAGCTCAGTGTCAGAAAGACACTTTAAAAAGGCATAATCCTGATCTTACACTACCAAGGAGTCAGACTTTTCTAGGGCTTATTCAGACAGCATGAGGTCAGGCGAATATGAGCTAAAACTGACGTTTCTTCCAGTGGTCTATTTTAGTTTGAAATATAAGTTTAAAAAGAAAACCTTTTCTGACTTGTCTGCTTGTGGGGCACGACTCTATAGTCGACATTGCCCCACATAAGGAGCAACATGAGCACTTTTTTGACACTGTGTTTCCAATCAAGGTCAATAGTCGCTCTCGTTTTAACTCTATTTTGGTCTCCACCGATTCCAAGGGTAAAACTGTTGCTCACTGAGTGTTGAACAGTTAGTCAGTCACTGTTGGGGTTAGCACAAATGATTGTATTCGGGAACTTGAAATGCTTTTTAAAAACTGCAGAGTGCCGTTGTAATTTTCTGAAGGCTTGTTGATATGAAGACCTGTTTTCCATTACAAACAGTCATTAGTTGACATATAATTACTGATAGGTGGAGCTTTAAAAAAAGAAGAAAATTCACTTCCTCCATTTTCATATATTTTGGGGAACTGACGCAAGTTTTGGAGTTGGAAGGTACTATTAATCCTTTAGCTTGACAATATCAGTGACCACTTTATTAGGTACACCTATTGAATCAGCTCTAATTCGGCAATTTTCCAGTATGTATATTTCTGACGGTTGGGTTAACAAACCTGCAATCCGTGCATAGATGGCACGGTGGTGAAGTGTTTAGCACTGTCATCACACAGCAGAAAGGTTCCTGGTTTGAACTCTGACTTCTTCTTTCTGTGTTGAGTTTGCATGCTCTCTCTGTGCCAGCGCAGGTTTATTGTCCAAAGGCATAAATGTTAGGTTAACTGGTGATTCTAAATTGTCCAGCACTGAAAGGTAAATAAAGTGCTTAAAGTGTAAAGAATGAAGCACTTTACGAAGCATGAGAACAAGACACTTTTACCCAAACCACTTTGTGTGGTCAGTAATACTAGAAAAACACTATATATGTGTGAGCACCTTACACATGGAGTGATGTTGAATGTATATACTTATGTCTGTGTTGTTTTCTGCATGAGGACACTTGCACTGTGCCAGTATCCGTCAGTTTGACAAAGGTAGTGAAACATTTAATTTAGAAACACATGCTCTCCAAATACTTTGATAATGTTTAGTAATAATAATAATTGTTAATAAAACAGTTTTATAACTCTTTGCATTTCTTTGTTCATTTTGAACAGTTAAAATAAATCTAGTGACAAAATGCAATTAAAATTTCACACATTTTTTTTTATTTCCTCACAAATGTCTATCATAAATTATTTTTTGTTTTTTTCTCATGATTGTCTCTTTAGCATGGGGGTAGTAGTCCATACAAGCAGGCACTCACATAAACACATTATGTAGGCAATTATATAGTATTTGTATATAGTATCAGCCAGTTTTGGGGGACGAAGGGAGAGGAACACTATTTCTGCAAAAATGGCAATAATACAAGTCTTTAACTTGGTATTTTATCAACACTTTAGTATAGCCAATAAATGATTGCATGTTCAGAGCATTTGAGTTTATTCAGCCAGCATACAGCTGTGCAACTTGGTCTGTGACTGGTTGTACAATCCCAAAGGACACAATAGTATGGTCCAAGCACATCTTTAAAGAGAAATAGACAATTAAAAATAATATTTGATTTTTATATTCAGGGACTGAGCAGTAAAAGGACACACAGGTACAGGTGCATTGTTCAAAAAGTGGATTTTATTTGAAGAATACCAAACAACTGCAGGCAAAATAACGAGAACGCTACTGTAAAGATTCAAGATCCTTTATTTGTCATGTGCATAGTTATACGAGTACAACACACAGTGAAATGTGTCCTGATACGCTCCCCGACTGCGCAAAAAGAGAAGAGAGCAAATGAGTTATATACAAGAGGGCATTGTGTGCAGTAGCTGCGTGAATTATATAGATTAAGTAAATTAAATCAAATAGAATAATCTAATGATCCTAATGATCCTCTGCCTTCTGACCTCAGGAATTCACATGATAGGGGAGGCCAAGTTTCACAATGGGTTCAAATGAAACCTTGGCTGATTGTGACCTACAACCGTTTTCACATCTCGGCTTGTGTGAATAGGCAGAGGATCATTAGGGGGCCATTGTCCCTCTGGGGGGGGGGCACTCCCATAGGGGTTAAATCTGGGACTCTCCACCATTTGACCTTAGAACTGAAGAAGTTTCTCGGATGAGAGGTGAAACGTCTTCAAGCAACTCAAAGAAGTCCAGACGCTTTTCTTTCCTAAGCTCCTTAGACTACGATGACCTGGATGACTGAGAACCTTCACAGACATATGGCCTTATTAATAAAAGCAGAGTAATTTAGACCTGGAAGCAGGGCTCGTATGTCATTCTTAACAACCGGATAAAGACGTCGCCTGGCGTTACAAAACAACCCCTTCAGTGGACCAACATTGTATGTCCAAAAATGGCTTATAATAGATGTCACTCCAACGTCACTTTGCGCAGTAGGAAAGCATCTCTCTCCTTTCATTGCAAATAAGGCACAAAAATCTTCTCGCATGTCTGTTTGGATTCATTGTTTACATCACAGCCATGACTACATGTAGCTATTTCTCTGGAAGCAAAATTAATGCCGCTTGACACAGAGCTAATGAAAATCTGTATGGTGTGAGTTCAACCTTAAACATCTACAGCAATAATACTGACCCACATCACTAATGAGAAAGATTATTTCTGCAGAACAAATACTTTAATTTTTGATACTTTATATAGAATTAGCCAATAATACAGTTTTTTGTGTAGTTAAAAATTTTCATAGCATTTCATTGCTACTATTGCTAAAGCCACAGTTGTAAAAAATTCCTCTACCACTTGTCATTGTCAGCTAATCGTAAATAGTTACTACCAAATTTGCTACTAGATAACCAGCAGTGCAGGACTATCTGGATCAGGAGCATATCTAGACACTTCACTGCCCAACTGCACTCATCTAGTAATGGAGAGCCATTCCTGAACAAGAGATACATGTGCAGTCCATGCACAGATTGGTGACTGCTTGCATCATCTGCAGAGGACGTCATACCTTATAATAAGCATGTTGTACATACATATAGTATACTGCTGGTCAATAAATTTGATTTAAAACACAAACTTGTTCCTTCTTTTTTTTTTTTTACTAGTATATTTTACCAAATACACTAATTATTTTACATATGATTGAAGTGTTGAGTGTGAAATGAATGAATATTACCAAATTATTATTTTGTGGTTGTGAATAGAGACACGTATCCAAAAATTTAAGCTCTTCACATTTGATTCGTTTTAGTGTTGAAAACTGAAGTAAGAACTGCAAAGCATTACACACACCATGCTTGCTGACTGTCAAATAATTTAGCCTTATTAATCATTACTTTTTGGTGCATTTCATTCACATTTTTGTGGTTAGAGCACTTCTCGTAGTAGTTAAAATTTTTATATCAACGCAATTAATTCACCTAGTAAATACTATAACCACTTTCTACCTTTCATAATTAAATCTACACTTAAACAGACTGCTTCAATTTGCTCCTGCATATCTTATGATTTTTTTTGGTAGTGCACCTGTTTCCTTGATATTTATAGCATCTTTTCATATGGCTCTTAATTGAAACAGTTTGTCTGCGGTTGACAAACCCTGTCTTCATCTGGCTGGAAGCAATCAGCTGGGATTTTGACACGAGTCCAGATTTTCTGTCTAATTGCAGTTTTTATGGCCTTGTAATTGACTTATTAACCGAATGCGTCTTCAAACGGAGCACTGATTTGAGTTACACAAGCGTGACTAGTGTGTGTACCATCATCTGGTGCTGGAGGGAATAATTAGTCCGGAAGGAAAATCGTTTTTTGAGCATCTGAGGTTGTGACAGGGTTTCTTGGGCTTTAGCAGAGATAAACTCAGACAGTGAAGATCTGCCTCGCCTCTTTGATCTGGCCTGCCTTCCCACTTAACTTGTGATGACACTGCACTTAGAGAGGGCACAGTGAATGTGAAGCTTTCCTTCTGACTTTTACCTCAGGTGCGCTTAATATTGAGCCCACATGGAAAAAAGGGTGCAGTGTCTCAGCTGCTTAAGAGGCAGGTAGAAAGGGAAACATTAATATACATCAATATTTGAGCCAAGTCATAGCGCAGCAAATACAGCTGAAGCTCAATATCTGCGAGACAGGCCTTATTCTGTATATTCACTGTATATTCTGCAGCAGCTCTGCATGACTGTATGACACATTTGTAGCCATACAGCTTCAGCCTGCACATAGAGGGCACTCTTAGCTCGGTTTTCTCTGCAGCCCCTCTATGCAATACCACTGGGAAGTTATTTATAGAGGCGGGCTTCAAAGGAAGAGAGAGCAAGTTTTTATTGAGGTGATTTTGCTTTTGTGTTAGGTGGAAAGGACAGCTTGATGTCTTTTGTCTTCAACTTTACAGACTGCCGCCACATTTCCTAATCTGTGTCATTTAGCAAATCGAAATCATGCATTGCTAATTTTTCATGGCTCCATAAGTTGTGAAATGTCTCCCACTGCAGCGAAAGTCCAAGCTGATTTGCTTTTGGACAGTTCAGTTAAGATGAAGAGACTCCAAAATGTGCTGTCATCACGCACATGCTTTCCTTGGCTTTATTGGCAGTGAGTGGGAGACCAAAATTGTGGACTCTTGTCAGCGCTGAGGATGAATTTTGTGTTTTATGGGCAGATTCTGTGCTGCAGGACTGACAGCCTCAGTATGAATTCAGATGGGGGTGTAGAGGCTCTCAACACAGAAAAAAGTAAATGAACTGTCATGAATCTACCACGGTTGGGCTTTATGAGCAGTATTTTTCAGTCACTAATTACAGTATGATCTTTATCAAATCAGCTAATGTTCCTATTTTAGGCACCACCACAAAATCACAAACCAACACAAGGTCTGGCAGCTTCTCCCTGAATATCGCCAAAATTTCTCTCTCAGAAATGTGCCTTCCCTTGGCAGCAACTCCTTGTTTCGTCCTCGGTGTGCGCCGTCTCTCAGCTTCACGAGGAGATTTTGAACTTTAATAATGAACAAGCAGCGCATGCAACAAAGTATGACACATTTGTTATAAACTTATTAGTGTCTTGGGGTGGGAGGAAGAAAGATTAAGCAGGAGTTTATATGT
>VOQK01030035.1:62833-80199 GCA_015052645.1 Benitochromis conjunctus | reverse complement strand
AGTGTTCCACGACCGGGACGAAAACCGCATTGTTCCTCCTGTATCCGAGGTTCGACTAACGGACGGACTCTCCTTTCAAGCACCCTGGAATAGACTTTCCCAGGGAGGCTGACGAGTGTGATTCCCCTATAGTTGGAACACACCCTCCGGTCCCCCTTCTTAAAGATGGGAACCACCACCCCGGTCTGCCAATCCAGGGGTACTGCCCCTGATCTCCATGCAATATTGTAGAGGCGTGTCAACCAAGACAGCCCTACAACATCCAGGGCCTTCAGGTACTTGGGGCGGACCTCATCCACCCCAGGGGCTTTGCCACCAAGGAGTTGTTTAACTGCCTCAGCGACCTCGCCCCCGGAAATAGGTGGGTCATCCCCTTCGTCCCCAGACTCTGCTTCCTGCACGGAAGACGTGCCAGTGGGATTAAGGAGGTCCTTAATCCCACTGGCAGTCAGAGGCCTTTGGGCAAAATCTCACTGTCATTGTTGATTAGACAGAAGTCCTCCTTCAAAACTGTAGATATTTAATTGCAGTGCAAGATTTTGCAGGACAAAGTCTCAGTGGTCAAAATACAGTCAAAGTTATTAAAACGATTGACAAGCAGCAATTTTTTTTAAAAGTCGTCGTGAGCCAACATTAACCCTTTCATGCATGAATTATGTCAACCTCAATCAGCATTTTTCAGAGTTTTTTACATGACCACTTAGGTGGACAACATACATTTTGACTTATGAATTTGGTATGGAGTGACACATGAGTGTCCCATGCAGTGGTTTATGTGCAAGTACACCATCAACACTGACACAAATACAAGACAACAGCCTTTGAATAGCTGTGCACTGTAGTGACCACTATGCGTGAAAGGGTTAAAGACTCTAAAATGTTGTCGCCAAATAAAGGCAGCAACTGCTTGTAAGTAAAGCTGTTGTCTATATGTTTCGGTGAAAAGGTTATTAAGAGTTGTTCTCTTCATGGACTGTACCCACCGCTTTCACCCTCTCTTTCTCACGCACTGTGTATCCCCACTATGAACCGTGAAGAGCAGCCCATCTCCCAGGAGGTTCTATTGTTCTTTGCTGTTCTCTGTGAGAATACGCTCATGTTTTTCTCTCTACTCGCTACTGGCTCCAGTAATATCCGAGTTCCTCCAGAAATTGGACCTCTGGGAATTGTCGAGGGTCGCTTATGATGAGCTGGGAAACCTGTTCCATGTATTGATCATTTACGGTCTCTCTCTTTCTCTCTCTCTCTCCCATCTTCTCTCTCTCTCTCTGCCCACATCTTATCTATCTGGCTTGACGTTTCCCCTCCATCCCTGTGGTGTCTTTAGTCAGTCTGTCTTTGGTATTGCTTCCCTTCACTCTGTAGGTGTTGTTGGTTGTTTATCACCACAACACGTAGGTCAAGTATCACGTATAGACACAGACATATGCGGTTTCGCCCATGGCTATAGTTTTCTCTGACCCTTTGTGATCTCTCTTCAGTGTTGAAGTTGCTGAAAATGGCAACAGGGATGAGAGCGCTTCTTGACACAGTGGTCCAAGCTCTGCCTCAGGTATGTGTCCTCCCACACACACACACACACACACACACACACACACGCACACGCACACACACACACACGCACACACACCCCAGAGCTTATCACAAGGGCACCCAGGAGTTAATTAACATTTGTGAAATGATAAATGACCAGAGTCGATAAACGCTGTCTGAGAGTTAGAACTTTAAAAAAGTCAGGTTATTAGAAAATTTTTGCCCTTAATCTTATGACACACTTGGTAAATTTCCATGGCTGCTCTAATTTATTCAGGAATTAAAAAAAAACAGACACACACTTGCAGCAATAAGTTAAGACTTCTTTTTTTTTCATTCTTACCACTGTTAATGAGAACAGAGCAGCAAATGTGCTCTGCTCCCCTGTTGCACTGAGAGACTTTTGGTCTCAAGCCTTTGCTGATATTAATGGATGGTTTTGTGGAATTTGAGGGGATATAGTGAAACTGTAGATCTACTATTTTAGCTAGGGATGTTTAGTAACTTATTAGGAGTTCAGTAATGTTGAGATATTTTACCAGCACCGTACTCCAGTCACACTCTGCGCTTTTGGGACGCGACCACTTAGATTTATTGTATAACTTATTTCAATCATTGTATTAATTTTTTGAGGTCAGATCCATAAGTAAGGGGACAACTGCACAGTTTTGCATCTGTACACAGCTACATGTATCACATCTGTCATGAGCTGTTTTGCTCCATCTTCTTTTCCAATCATTTTGATATAAATAAGTCTTCACCAAAGATTCTTTTCTAGAACTGGGCAGTCTCCCTCAGATGTTTTTTAGTAAAGTCTAATCTGACATAAACTCAGCTTGCTGTAAATCCTCTCGATTTCATCTCTTTTTTTCTATGTGTTTAGACTCTTGATTGTAGACTTAACAGACTAGACGGCAATGACCAAGAGTTTTTTTTTTACTTGGCTAGATCCTGAAGAGTTTTTTTCTTAACCACAGATAAAATTATCGATTTTATCTATTTTCAATGGTCTTTTGGTGTTGCCAAATTTTTTACATTTTGAGATTCATTTTGTTTTTTTAGCCAAATGATGCCCTCCTTTTCTGGCATCATCATGTTTTGGGACCTCAAATTGAGAGTTCCAATTAGCAGCTACCTTTTATCTAATAAATTTGTCATAGAATAACAAGTGAACAGGATTTCTTTGGCCATTAAACTGCTTGTCAGTCAATTGTGCAGTTCATTTTGAGCTCCTGAAAATGAGCGACTAATGGATAAAATTGATGCAATTTCTAAATTGTTAATATATGAATAACCTTTTTAAAACCCCTTGAATTAAAAATGAAAGTTTGCACTTCAGTCACATCTCAAATCCACTGTGGTGGAGACAGAGGCAAAATTACCAAAAAATTGTGTAAAGATTTTTTTTAAATTTGATCAAACCAAAGGGAAAAGAAAGCTGTGATGTATGTATTGTGATGTACACCACAACAGACCGGTACAGCGTCCGCATCACTGCAGCCGCGGCACCAATCCATCTGTCGATCTCCCGCTCCCTTCTCCCATCACTTGTGAACAAGACCCCGAGATACTTAAACTTGTCCTTGAGGCACTCCACACTTTTCCGGCTGAGGACCATGGCTTCAGATTTGGAGGTGCTGATTCTCATTCCCACCCCTTCACACTTGGCTGCAAACCATTCCAGTGTGAGCTGGAGGCCATCACCCGATGAAGCCAACAGAACTACATCATCTGCGAAAAGCAATGATGAGATTCTGAGACCACCCAAGTTAAAGCCTTCCGCCACTTGGCTACACCTAGAAATTCTGTCCATAAAAATTACGAACAGAATCGATGACAAAGGGCAGCCCTGGCGGAGCCCATCACCCACCTGGAACAAATCCGACTTATTGCCGGCTATGCGGACCAAGCTCTCGCAACGGTTGTACAAGGATCGAATGGGCCAAACACCCCATACTCCCAGAGCACTCCCCACGGGACACTCCGAGGGACAAAGTCAAATGCCTTCTCCAAGTCCACAAAACACATGTAGACTGGTTGGGCAAACTCCCATGCACCCTCAAGTGACCTTGAGAGGATAAAGAGCTGATCCAGTGTTCCACGACCAGGACGAAAACTGCATTGTTCCTCCTGTATCCGAGGTTCGACTAACGGACGGACTGTCCTTTCAAGCACCCTGGCATAGACCTTCCCAAGAAGGCTGAGGAGTGTGATTTTTCTTTTTCACAGGTAGTTTCATGATAGATTTATTGCCCGGGTGCTATGAATCACAACCCATTTGTCGATTGTTTGTAATGTTAACGCAACTCTGTGTAGAGCAAATGAAGCATGTAACTGGCATTATCTATACGACATAGCAGTAGGCTCTGTTGTTAAACAAGGTGATTTCGCAGCATCCGCACATCATTTTTCATGAGGTCAGTTTTACCTTTGTCAAGTGGGCACGTAACAAGCCAGAACATCAACGTTTTCTTCTGTAAAGCACGTCTTCACTGAAGCCAGAAGAAAAATAAATCTACACAGCTTAATAGCAAGCATGCACAGTTATGCTTGTATAGTAGAAAAATCAAATATATGAGTGTACTGTGAACTTGTTTTTTTTTTCTAGTCCACAGAGAAGTTGTCTCAGAATTTCTTTCAATAACACCGATTGGTATGACTCTGCTAGGCACCAAAAAAAAAAAAATACAGTGGTTTTAAAAATGCCTATATAACAAGAAGTAGTATCTTGTGACCTTTTCTACTTGTGTTTCAAATGCATCTCAAATACATTTTCCTTGCTTAAGCACGTAGAGAACAGTAGGAGGATTGTACCCCATGGTTTAACAACATCTTTGTCCATAATGTTCTGTGTCTGTAAAAAAAAATCATCCTACGTTTTTTTTTAGTTGGGATTTGAAGTGGGTGGCCTTGACCATATGCCAGTGTTTCTCACATCACGTTATGTAGAAAGAATTTACACAGAAGAAAAACAATGTTTCTCCCAATGGCACCAACAACATTTTCAGGACACACTTTTAAAATTTAGTTGATGGCTTTAGATTTTAGATTAGTTTACTGGAAACCAAAAGATGTACACAACACAGTATGCTCCAACTTCAGCTACCTTGTCTATCATTGTAATGCTTCCTTAGCATTCAGCTATCTGTTTCACAGAGTGTAGCAACTTCCCCTGAAGGTTGCTTTCAGTCTCTGCTCAAGGAATCCAAAGACATCAGATGGGTTTTAGTTGCAAACTGCAGACTGCTTCAGGCCGAGGCATGGATTTTTTTTTACATCCATCAAGAACCATCAACATGCGCAGCTGGTGTGAGAAAGTACGCTCTCCTCAGGCATTGCCTAGCCTCTCCTCTGTAGTGTATATACATTCATTTCCGCATATCTCCTTCTTTCATTATATGTGGTCCTCCCCTGTGATCTCATCTCCTGTAAAAACTAAAATAAAATGTAAAAACACATTGTATGCTATCCCCAGCTTCTCTCAGTTTATTTGACTGTCTAATCGAGTCCTACATTCACCTATTTAAAAGCACTCCACTGCCTTCCCTGTGAAGTGACTTAGCTAATGGTGTGATGCTAGTGCCTACTACTGTACCCACATAAATGGTTCTTTATCCATTTACACTGAAAATCACCATTCGTGAACACTGTGACTCTCTACATGAAGAGACTGACACATGATACAACGTCACCCAGAACTGTGCAATACAATGACGATGCTGCGTAAACCTGGGTTGCAACTATTTATGATCCAATGAAATTCTTCTCCAGTCCTGCATTTTCAAATATAAACTCATAAATAGTGATATCTTGTTATATTAAGTGTGATCAAAGTACAGTTATCTCTGAACTCTGACAGTGGAAACAGAAGGAAGAGTTGGAAACTAATGGGTTGACCCCCCCCTCACCTAACTGTGGAGGTCCATGTGATTCGACTCCACAAATGAATATAACAAATGAATGCTTTTTCTTTATGTGGCAGGTGGGGAACTTGGGCCTACTCTTCATGTTACTGTTTTTCATCTATGCTGCTCTGGGGGTGGAGCTGTTTGGAGAACTGGGTAGGTCTTTCAGACAGTACTTTTGTTCCAAATGAAGTCTTTTTGAAGCACTTTTATCAATTACAATTGATAAAAGCCTATTGGGGTGAGCCTATCCCAGCTCGCCCCGAGACAGCTGGGATAGGCTCCAGCGCCCCCCGCGACCCTGAGAAGTATAAGCGGAAGCGAATGGATGGATAATTAGATATTTGTAAAAACAGCTGAATAAAAAAAAAGTTAGGGTACAACAAATGCTTGGATTTGCCTTTTTTACCCAGATCTTTTGCTTTGACAATCTTTATTTGTGTTACCTGCTCATTTTGTTATGTCTCACTCTATGGACAGACAAAAAAGAAAGATACAGTATTGACTGAGTGTGATCAAAGAACATGAGCCGAGATTCCCTCTTTACCCCATGTTGCTCATTTGGTTTTCTTTCCACTTGATGTTTGGTCTCAGTGTGTAATGCTGACTACCCCTGTGAAGGAATGAGCCGCCATGCTACTTTTGAAAACTTTGGAATGGCCTTCCTTACGCTCTTCCAGGTTTCAACTGGTGACAACTGGAATGGCATCATGAAGGTACTTCTGTTCTTCATCCTCATTTCATCGTTTTGGGCTGGCTTATCAAATGGACTTGATTGTTTTTCACTCCGCTTTACCTTAACTTGTCCCCAGTGGCAGTTTTGGACAGATTTTCTTAGATGAGACACAGTTTGAGCATTGCTAATTTTATTCTGATATTGCATACATGGTTATGTTGTCCTGGTAGGCTGATCAAATATAAGCTACACCAATCTCAGCAGAGAAAGAAGATGAGAAGCAGAATTATAATTGAAGGTCTTTAGTTCAAATCTGTGGACTAGACCGTATTTAGGTTGGGGAAATGAGTGAGTAATGAGCGTGTCCTTTAGCAAAGATGATCCTGAAGATGTAAATGTGCACTCAGAGTCTACAGAGGATGAATGAAGATTCACATTCACAAAAAGTGACTATTTGATCTCCATCTTCAATTTCATCTATCACTTCAATCTTGCTCTCCAATCACACCCAAGTACCCCGAGTACCCCGAGTACCTGGAGCTCTTAAAAGTTTAGAACAGCTCATATCCAGCTGTTAATCAGTGCTGATTAGGCTCTCTAAAAAGGGACTGTGGCTGAAAGTGTGGTCTGTAAAGACATTTTAGATTCTCTTTTCAATAATAGTCATCTTAATCTAAACAATAAAGGTTTTGATTGATTGATTGATTGGTTGATTGATTGGTTGATTGATAAGTAATTAATAGAAATGGAACTGGACAATATGGTCACTTTTTCTAAGCCCAACTCTGATTTAAAATAATGATTCCTAGCAAATATTTTGTGTTTTTACTCCATATAAAATGTTCCTTAGGAGAAGAGGTAAAGGTCAGGCGACCTTCTCCTTTACTTTCACTACTTTGATACTATCCTCCTTTATCTGCCCAAATCCTGACTTTTTCCCATTTTATCCACTCACTCTTTCTCTGCTCCTTTACTGCCTTTCCATCTGTTTGACACTTCCTTCCTGTCTCCTCTCAAAACTCTCTCAATACCCCTCTATCCATTAGGACACCCTGAGAGAGTGCCCACCCGATCGCCCAGGAACCGACTACGGCTGTCACGCCGGACTGCAGTTCATCTCCCCCATGTATTTTGTGTCCTTCGTGCTCACAGCTCAGTTTGTTCTGATAAACGTGGTGGTTGCCGTGCTCATGAAGCATCTGGACGATTCCAACAAGGAGGCACAGGAGGATGCCGAGATGGATGCAGAAATTGAACTGGAGTTGGCCCAGGGAGGCCTGTGCTGCATGATGGGGGGCATCGGAGCCATCGCTGGGGCCACTGTTGCCACTGCGAGTGGGGCGGGCGTAGGCGGAGGAGTGTCTGGCGCAATTACAGCGGGAACAGTCGGGGGCCCAAGTAGCGGATTGATGGCACCACTTCGAGATGGAGGAGGAGGGGGCGCTGCTCATGAGGGACATACTCACCCTCGATGTCGCCTCTACTCCCCTGCACA
Organism: Benitochromis conjunctus; assembly: GCA_015052645.1. Classification (NCBI taxonomy): domain Eukaryota; kingdom Metazoa; phylum Chordata; class Actinopteri; order Cichliformes; family Cichlidae; genus Benitochromis; species Benitochromis conjunctus. Next base: position 72,590 of record VOQK01030035.1, on the reverse strand, counting down.
GGTGAGTGGACTTTCAAATATTCAAGAGAGTAATTACTGCTGAATAGAGAGCTCTTGGGTTTCGTTCTGCATGCTGGCTATGTCAAAATCCCACTGATCTTTTAGAAAAACAAAATAGTTTTGTAAACCTGTTTATACATTTTCTGATTCAGATAATGGGAGTGAAAAAAAAAATTATAAATACTTGTTTAAACCAGTTGTCGGCAACCTGCGGCTGCCACAGGCAGCTCTTTAGCCACTAAAAAGCTGCACATGGCTTGGAAGCCATGGGTTAGGCTTAGGGTTAACTGTAAGTCTATTACATATATGTATTCATTCGACCTCTCCCAGTTACAGCTGTCACAAACTGATATTGAAACCTGTGGTTATAAGGATTTGACAGACACCATTAGTCTGCATGACTCCTGACTGGAAAGTCCTTGGACCATTGTCCCTCTGAATTCACAGATGAGTCACAAGCCATCAAATACCTCATTCAACAACACAATGATCCGAGTTACAGTGTAGAGCCACTTTGCATAGTCATAGCCCAAGATGTGTTTACTTCTGTCCCTTAAAGTAACATATACTACTCCTTTGCCCAGAGCGAGGAAGCTAAAAAATGAAAAAAATACCAGACAAACACTAGTTTCTGCCATTGTAATAAACCAGTAATGCAATCAGAGTAATTATCATTAAGTGGCATTTTCAGGGCTTGTTTTTTTGACTGCTTTTTTTCATAACTAAAAAAAGCAATTTCCACATGGCTGGTTGGACTCCCAACCAATGTACTTGCCATCATATAGTAGTGTTAACAATTCTTCAATTAAAAACGTCTTTCAGCTGCTCCTTTAAGTGGTAAATGGACTGGCTCATATATCTACTCTCCTTGAGCACTCAAAGCAATTCATACAACATACCTCATTCACACAAGCAGTTTTTTTATGCTTAAGTGCTTGCTGTCTAACATTCACACAGCGATGAATAGATCAGAGAGAAACTTGGGGTTCAGTATCTTGCCCAAGGATATTTGGCATGCAAGCTGCAGCAGCCAATAATCGAATCACCAACCTTCCTATTAGTAGATGTCCTTTAGTGTCTCCTCCCAGACTCGAACCAGGGATGTTTCACATGTTAGGCAAGTGTGTAAACCACTGCATTGTGGAGCCACACTGCAGCCACTTCTTCAATTAATGAAGGATAAAGGTTATCAAATCACAAACTACTCATCAGAGTATGAATTAAGGAAACACTCAATCATCTGAGTAATATGCAATGTCACTCAAACCTCACGTTTTAAGCGCGTGAGCCATCGGGAAACCATTTCACCACTTTTGGTGAAATGAAAGTGACAACAAATGAGCTGGAGAGGCAACAACAACACAAGCCCCAAAAGGGGAATGGTTAGGCAGGCGGTGGCCACAGACCACTGTTCTCTCATTATCCCTCCTCCCTCCTGGTTGACTTTTTTTCCCCTAGTTTTGCTTTATTGTCACTGTTGGTCACGTGAGACCTGCAGCCCATTCAGCTTGCACAGGTGGTCAAGCTCCTACTGCACATCTATACATGCACGTGAAATGGATTCACATTTTGCTCCCTAACGAGAGCGAGAGAGTGTAGTTGAAAATACACTTTTACATTGTTCATTATTTCACTGATTTTTTTTTGATTAACTGATCAGTTATTGGTTCATAAAACATTAGAAAACTATAGAAAAAAAACTAGAAAACATCACATTTTTGTAGAAACTGCTGTAGATCTTATGTCACACTGTCAAAAACACCCAAATTATTTGAATTTCAAATTGTAGTCAAAATTTTCTTTAATTTGTTAATTCATAAATCAAGTGATAGTTGCAGCTCTAATTTTGCAGCCTGGCTCATAATAAAAATACTACACAAGCAGGCTGTGAATATATGATGAACTGTAAATGGTTAGCGTGTTTATTCTGGTTATTTCAAGACTTCATTAATTTAATCGACAGTGGCAGTTGGTGCCTTGTGCATCCATCAGGCTCAGTGGGACTGCACGGCAGCTGGAGTTGTTTTTATTCATGAAACACCGCTGCCCTACTGGTGTACATACAAGGTGTTAGAAGTCACTTTTAAAGCCACACATAAAGATATATTAAAACACATAAATCACAAGACTGAGACGTATACCGAAAACAGTTGTGTACATGTGTAAAAGTATTAAATGGCCACCAGTGGGGGAAACAATGATACGAGTCAGTAAAAGCCACATTTCTAATCCCACTGAAACTGTTGCACCTGCAGACGAGAACAGGTATTTTTAGACGTGTGCCTGCTGGAGCAGAAAGAAAGACACATGTAAATAAGCAAAGGTGGCAACAAAGAAAGAAGGAGAGAAACAGACAAAGGAAAAATAGAACAACTATACGGGAAAACTGAGATGGGCGGAGGGAGGGAGGGAGAAGGAGCACTAGCGGTTTGGGAAAGTGAGGGAGTGATCAGGTAAGTGATTGTTGCATCAAGTGATTGAGCAAATACTTGAATGAAGGGTGACTGTGTTTGACACATTGAATAATTGTGTGGAGGAACTAAAGGTCTGTTTGCGCCCTGCAAGAATGTGCTGGAGTGTTTACTTCTGAGCTTAACTAATTTGTTTGGGCTGGTGGCAGCAGCGCCGAGTGAGTAAACTGTAAGGTGGCTCATTAGAAATGATTAGAAGTGACCCTGTAAACACAGGCAGCGTTGTTGGCGTCGATGCCAGCTGTTCTTAAAAAAGAAACAAGAGCGGTTGCACACCTGAATGCTAGGCTGTCCTATCCTCTGAGAACACGCTAGCATATTTCCACATGATTATGCAGAATCGGGTTAGAAGTACAGGCAACTTTCTAGAGGAGCATTATGGACTCTCTGTAGCCTCCTGATGTTAATCATCTTTTGTTTTGTTTATTTATTTTATTTTATTAATCATGTTATTATCAGAGTAGTTATAATGGTAGAGCAGACAGGGGGTGAAGGCCATGATGGTGAGAGACAAATTCTTAATACAGCCATTCACACCGACTACGTCATTTCGTTGGATAAATTTGCGTCCAGCTAAGTTATAAAGTTGATTTTTTTTTCCTGATTTAAATAAATAGAGCTGACCAATCAGAATACCGCATTTGCCAACGAGTGCGCTTGTAGCTCAAAATGTGGATTGATACTGAATACACGATGAAATGGAAATAGTAAAATAATAACTATAACAATAACTAAATAATAATAATAACTGGTGTAATTTCTTTGATGTATGAAAACAGTAATTAGACAGCTTCAACTTCTGGGTCAAACCATGAAATTCTCCCTGCTCCTGACATCTCACGAGAATCTCCGTTTCTTCCTTTTCTTCTTTAGAACCAGATCATCAGCACTTGATGTCAACATGTTTCTGAGAATAAATTTGAATGTGTCTATATACGTGACATGGCAAGTTGGGATCTGAAACATTCAGAATTTGTGTGTGTAATGTGTGTATTGACCTTTACAAGAATATGTATTTGCACGTTTTTGTAATTTTGCTAAAAAACATGGAGGTCAGGTGGAGGTGGGCTCATTCAGTAACTGGAAGACTGGTGTCAATCCCTGGTCCCTCTAGAAGCCCCAGAACTGTCTCTGATAAGTCACTGTAGCATGATGTTGTGTGTGGAAGTGAAATATACAAAATCAGTGTGTTGCACGCTGAATGAATGGGCGATTTGCTCGTGTAATGCAGAGTGCTTTGAGTGGTCAATAAGACTGAAAAGCACTATGCAAATTTGATCCATTAACTATTTTGTTCAGTCCTAATGTAAAAATACTGATTATAGAAGCTTTTAACTTAAGATTGCTTAGTGACTGTGCCATTAAATCTAATTAACTGTATATAGTAACTAAACTTTCACTCCCAGCACATTGTGCTGTTTTACTCTCTTTCTGTTTTTTGTTGCCTTTAGCTTAATGAACCCTTTTAGCTCTTTCTTGCTGAGGCTAAAAAAGACTTAAAACTAGATTAAAGAGTGAATTCAGATGCACTGCATTGCTAAAAATGCAACTTTTATACATGGGACACAGCCTCCTTTTACTCATTTTTATTAACATGTTCACCGTGATTGTAAGTGTTATTATCCATACTGTCACTATGAGATTTGTCTTCTTTCTCCTGTCGACATTAAGCTCAGATTGCTTTTAATAACTCGTGTCCCCCAGCTTGTAGCAATAATCAACCCTGCAGTCATGATGCATGTCATTCCTTTTGACGATGCTTACAGATACTGGAATCAGATTACTTTTTGGATGTTGTGTGGACCTAATTAACCTAAGCGATCTTCTGTACTTTGGCTCATCTGAAAGGAAATTAACGTTGCCACCCATCTTAAGAATGACATTGAGTCAATGGATAAGCAATGAGAGCCGAGGGAACGGAGGCAGAGGCCGACTTTGGAATGGTTAAAGACGCAGTGAGCTTGTGAGTGGGTGGCGTGCTCCACCACAGTCTCATTGTGCTTATAGCTCATTGTCTTCAACCTAATGTTATTTTTAACCAGAAACGCAGTAAAAGACGGATGAAACGGGAAAGGGGAGGAACTCTTTTCACGAGCCTTTTTTAGCGGCACTGTATTATTAATCTTTATTCTGATTAGCATGGAAACAGCTTTTTTTACATCAAAGCCGCACGTAAGGGCCTTTTCTTATGTGCATTTATATTGTGAATTTTTTTACAATCAAAAATGCAGTCATAGCAAATATGACTGAAAGAAAACAACTGTACACTGCCAGTAAGATGTTTTTAAGCAATATTTTTTTAAGTATAAAACCATAAATTGCCACAAGTTCAGAAACCCAAATCAGGCGTCATTCACACCGGCTTAGAGACCAGTCGCAGCAACCATCTCATGAGAGAAAAGTGTGTATTCCTGATTGGAAATAATGGAAGCTGCTGGCCATCATTACTGGCTAAAGCCTCTGTTATGCACACCTAGAGACCTGTGACTGACACCCTGGCAGTGACCAGTTGCTAGCTTCATGGAATTGATTTCCATGGCCGAGCAGCTGTGTCCAAACCTTACATCACCGAGCGCAATGCAAAGTGTCTGATGTAGTGGTGTAAAGCACACCACCACTAGATGCTAGAGCAGTCATGAGTCACACTGACTAATCTTCTCTGAGTGCCAATCCAAATCTGATGAATGACTCTGGGTTTGGTGGTTGGAAAACAGTACTTGTCTGCAAAGTGTAAAGTTTGGTGAAGGAGGGATTATGGTGTGGGGATGTTTTTCATGAGTTGGGCTCCCCCCTTAGTTACATTGGAAGGAAAACTTCAACATACCAAGACATTTTGGCCAATTTCATGCTCCCAACTTTGTGGGAACAGTTTGCACATGGCTGCTTCCTGTTCCAGTGCGGTCATGTTGGAACTGCAAAACCGGCCCTTCTGCAACTCACATGACTACAAAGAACCATCCTTAGATTTTGTGCAGGACGAAAAAGACCGAAAAGGTTCTTTTCTTATTGCTATACAAAATGATTTCCTTATATAAAAATGCATGATTTTCACAAAAGGTAATGTTTTTAGATGAAATGATAACATACAATACTTTAACATCCTCTTAACACCGTCTCGGCCCAGGTCATGGGGGCGAGCATGGTGTAAATTTGTTTCTGAGGCTTTTTTTTTTCAAACTGTTATTTCTGGACTTTGTAATTAAAGAGCTATTAATGCTTTTCTGTAAAATGTAAATGAAACCAAATAATGATAACCAGGCAGTTATTATTTATCACCCTATAAAAGTGTTTTTCACTCTTGGAGCTGCTGACTTTCCCTTTCCGAGGCCCTGTGGGATTCATGCCGACTAATTACAACCCAGCGTGCATCCACTTAATGACAATTGATTGCCTTTTTTTTTTTCTCCCAAATGTTTTGTTTTCAAATCACCGTGAACATCTTGTAATGGAGTCATTACAAAGTGAAGTCTTTCTGAGAGCATGAATAATTCAACAGTAAAATAATATTGTTCTGGCTTTTTAAAAGCGTTTTATTTGGAATTATCTCAGGCCGAAGGTTCAACTCTTTATGTGAAGTTTTAGCACGTCTTTTGTGGCTGCATGTATGCTGTAAGGTAAGGCTGTTGATTTTTGTCATTATTGGCACATAACACCACAGAAACAAGCGGAAGAAATTTGCAGTGATGCTGCATTATTTCTTTTATGGACTCTCTTCATGTGAGCTGTACATCAATTTCCAAAATACCCAACTGTCTCCACAGGGAGCCCAGACTCGTTCAGACAGCTCTGAGAATCTAACGAGTTATATGCAAAGGAGATTCTGTGACCATTCAGCACGTATACAGTGATAAGACTGAAATAAATTTTAATGAGCATTGTGTTTCTCTTGGCTTGTTTTCCCTCTTCACTTGTATTTTTTTTCATTAGCTTTATCTGTATGGGAATATACCATATGGGTCTACTAACTGCTGATATGTGTTCTTGTTAGTAGGCACTCTACTGTGTAAGCTCTCACCATATTGTTTCTGTTTGCAGCAGAACTTATGAAAATTAAATAAATAGGGCTGCAGCACTCCAATGCCTCTTAATTGAATAGTTTAATTCAGGCCTCAGTCGCACAGGTGTAGAAACTGGTTGCTACAGAAAAATATGTATTCCCTAACTATCTGGCGAGCAGTTGCTGCAGGTTGTTGGCTGTCCCAGATGTTGGCCCAGCCTTTGCAGCTGTAACAGCTTCAACTCTTCAAGGTTTAAAAGTCCCAAAAAGTTGATTCTGTTCATCTGGACGTAACGTTTTCAGTGGGAAAATGTTACTTCTTCAGTCTCAGCTCACTGCAGGTTTTCCCAACCTTATAAACAGTACATTTGCACAATGACTGAAACTAGCACCACTGAATGAACAATGGGCTGTGAGGTCAGTTTCTTGATTATTGATATGCACATTGTCATCACCATTGATCAACAACCACTGATCAAAGCCCATTGATCAGTGGTTCGATTGAGTGGCGAAACGTTTCTCCCACTGAAAACGCTATGTCCAGATGGACAGAGTCAATCTTTTGGGATCTACTTACCTGGATGACCAAGCATCAAGACAAGGTTCAGGACTGTTTATGGGAATCTTTGACTACTCTTAAGAACCACATTTGTGAGGTCAGATACTGATGATGGACCAGAAGGCCTGGGTTACAGTCTACACACTGATTTTTCAGCATGTTAGAATGATCAAAAAGCTGACTTGGGTTAGAAGAAATGAATCAGAGTGAAATCTGAGTGAAATATGCACAGTATCTAAAGAAGGTTGCACCAAGTCGTGTTCAGGCTTGATTTCTGGATGAAAGAATATACAGAGAACATAGCAAGACATTGAGTCAAACAGAGTCATGGGCACCATTTACCACAACCAAGGGCCCCAGCTGAGCCAATCAATCAAACTGCCTTACCCCTTGCTGCGCATCTGTCAGCACATGAAACAATGTGTATGTGTTGCTTACAGTACATCAATGGGTGCTGCCACAGACTGACAATCAGCTGCAGTTGGCCTCTTCACCTAACACCCTTTAGCAGGTGCTCGTATATGAAGAGAAATGGGAAGAAGAAGCAGGTCCTGGAGGGAAAAGGTAGTCCTGAACTTTAGACATGTGGCAAGGGATAAGGCGAGTTTGGGGTTCAGAGCTGAGAGTGAGAAAGTGAGTAGTATCCTGGGAAACAAGACAAAGTGAGACAAATAATATTTAAAAAACAGGAAAACAAAAGAAACACAGGATTGAAATTGACTGAAGACTGAAGAGACAACTTAAAAGCTATTAATACATTTATTCTTTACATATAGTTAGTGCATCTTAAATCAGTAGCTTTCTAGGCAGAAAAGCCCAAGCCTGTGTTGGACGCACCTTAAACCTAAGTAGTTTTTTTTCAATGCCCGTGTCCTCTGGTTTCAAACTAAGGTCTGTTTAAATAGAAGTTATTGATAAAATGACCCTACTGCTCCCAGGTTCTGTGACCTCAGTAAACCTTTTACTGTTGAATTTATAGTCTCATTTACTTGTTTCAGATCTTCTAACAATGCTAATTAATGATTATGGCTGTTCTTCTTCTGCTTCTTTCGGTTGCTTCCTTTTGGGGTCGCCACAGCACATCATCTCCCTCCATCTCATCTTATACCGACCATCCTCTTCTGTCACACCAGCCCTCTGCATGGCCTCCTTCAATACAATCATGAATCTTCTCTGTGGTCTTTCTCTTTTCCTCTGGCCTGGCAGCTCAATCTTCAAGATCCTTTGTTCAGTATATTCACTATCCTGGCTCGGCACAAGTCCAAACCATTTCAGCCATGCCTCTCTAACTTTGTCTTCAAACTGCTCAGGTTGAGATGTACTCTTTTCTAATCTTTTCCATTCTGGTCACTCCCAATGAAAATCCGAACATCTTCAACTCCGCCACCATCTCAGCCTCCTGGCCTTTTCTCAGTGCCATCATCTCCAAACCATACATCATTGCAGGTCTCATTACCATTTGTAAACCTTACTTTTCACTCTTGCTGCTATCCTTCTGTCACAAATATCCCCTCCACGCTACCTCCAATCTCTTGTGCACAGTTACTTTGAACGGTTGATTCCAGGTATTCAAGCTTATTTCTCGTCACAACCTCTAAAGGCATGTTTACCTTTCAATCTGGCTGTTGCTTTTCAAATATTTTAAATATAGTAGAGTGAACATACAACAAAGTTAAAATAATATATTAATGAGATTGAACATATGCAGAATGCAGGTAAATATACCTTAAAAAACAATATTCGCATTTTCCCCCTATGTATCTGACTGCAAAGTTACTGTTGTTCAGATGCTTATACCCAGGCAAAAAACTGAAACTGAGAAAAAAGATACAAAACAGATTTTTATTTATTCTCTAAATTCAAATCTTAGGACTTTGTTTTTATTACATTTTGTCATCAGCTTTCAATATTACATCACACTGTCTCAACTTTGTCAAGTACTCCAAACTGTGGGAAAGTGAGAAAAGTGGGAATTCTAAGCCAACTAAAGGTCTCATAAAGTAGAGCATCGTTATCTTAAATAGATTATGTAATTCATCTTATAATAGTGACATTCATCAGCCCCTTTGCCTCAGAGTAAGGTGGGAAAAAGTCTCACATCTCTGTCTGTAACCTGCCAGCAGCAGCTGAAAACAACACCAGCTTCAGTAAATGGTGATTAATTAAACAACACACCAAAGGATGGAGCCGCTTTAAGTATGACGACAGATCATAATTTATCAATTTAAAAAACGTCAGTAACAGGTAGATATCTAATATCTGAAAAGCTGGAAGCAAAGGTAAGGAAAATGCTGAATTTGCCTGACAGGAAGTGACTTGGTGGCTTGAGTCTTGAGAAAAGTTTCAACAGGAAGTCTGACAGTAGAAAAGAGCATAGCCAGATGCTGAGTTTAGCTTGACAAAAAGACAGATGTTTGCAGTATTTGTAGTAGTATGGTTCTGACAAGAATGTTTTTTAATTATTAAATTAAAAAATAATACAGTAGTAGATTTAAAAATATGAATATCACTCACTCTTATCACACTTATTATTACTATTGTCTGTAGCAGCAATAGAAGATTGGAGAATAGAAGTGATAGTGGAAGTACTATTTGCATCAGTATTACTATTTGTATTATACGCAGAAGTGCCAAACGTACAGACAGTCTGCACTTAGGTAGAAGTACAGATACTAGTGTTGAAAACTACATGTGATCAGCTGTCCTGGGCCACTGCTCTGAGGTTTACTT
>VOQK01030035.1:37201-62813 GCA_015052645.1 Benitochromis conjunctus | reverse complement strand
TTACTTCTCTTTGTGGATGTACACAATTGAATTCAACACGATGTCAGCGATGTCAGTTGTCCTGGTTGATTTCCATCCTCTACACTGACAGTGCACTGTTTATGCTGCCTTTATAATAAACAGTTTTTAGTTTGGTATGAAGGTGGAATTCAGTCAATCAATCTAAGCATCATCAGCTCGACTTCAAATGTATCTCTGCTACACTTGATGTAACCTTATTCTGACCATGAAACCACAGCCACCGTGCACCAGTCACACACTGTTGTTTACTTTAAATCCATCACAGTATATATAGAAACGTTGCATTTGAAATTACCCGCCACAACATGTTATTCCCTTTATGTTCGCTCGTCTTCTGTAAGGCTAACTAGAAGCTGAAGTACTGCAACCAGAACTCATGGACACTTGCAGCCGTTCTGGTGTCTGACCAAAAAATATATATATATATATGTATTAATCGGTTTGATGTTTGAAGGCTCATGGGGACATGACACAAAAGTCTGTTTTGAGAATGTAAGGACTAGAAAGCACAGAAATTTGTTTAAAAAGATGTCTCCTTTTTTTAGTTTAAAAAGGGAGTAAAAGTAAAAAATGGCAGAAAAACTACTCAAGTAAAGTACAGATACCTGAAAATTATATTAAAGTACCTTAACAACATAGTTGTATTTGTTACTTCGTTTTGACCTCTGATTATGCCAAATGTGAGTGTGGTATTTGTGTGTCTGCATTGCAGGAGAGCCAGTGGCTGGACAGCGTCTCTCTGCTGATTAAGGACTCATTAGAAGGGGACCTGATCGACAATCTCTCTGGTTCAGTTTTTCACCACTATGGCTCTCCTCCTATCTGCAAGGACTGCAAGAGTCACCCTCAAGAGGTTATCAGTGCTGCATATGCACACACACACACGCACACACACACTCACTCACTCACAAAGCACAACGCTGAACATCTGCTGCCTTCATTTCAAATTTACAAGTCGGTAATAAAGTGCCACTACATCAATTATACAGATGGATATATTCTAAACACTACTAATGCACACACACATACAGTGCACATGCAGTACAATGTGTTCAGCAGCAAATAAACTGCTGAGCATGTCTGGATTTCACATCCCACACACATTCAGAAATTGGTACTTTTGTTTCATATACGTATTTTCCCAGATGCACAGTAAGGGGAGCATAATGGGCTCTACATATACTACGTCCACCATTAAAGGTACATGATTATTCACTGTTTCTTTAACACTAAGGAATTAAAGTAGGTATAAAACTTTGCATAAACTGCTTTTAAATAAAATACATCTATAAGTTTGTCCCTGTGAGATCCCAGCAAGGTTTAAGGAATGTTACTATTATATACAGTTTACACTGTGTGATTGCAATGCGGTGTAATCAAAACAGTACTATACTGCATTAGGATTTTCATAGCTAGAAATGCAGTGACTTCTTGGTAAATGCTGAAACTATGTTCAGTGGTCCTGAATGTCAATTTTTTTTTTGATCATGTGTGAAATGTACTCATGAAAAACTGAGACAATATATTTTTTATTCTTAAAAGGACTTTTTTTAATATACTGTATGCAATAAATATGTATGGTATGCACTTTAAAATGTATTTTCTATTATGCAGATTTTATGTGATTTAATCCTATTCAAAATAAAGTCAAACACAGTTATTGCAAAAATGTAATTTGTTTTAAAGATAGAGCGGGGCTGTGTTTATTACTACAGGGCAGAATTTGCCTTGTATTAATTTCTGTTGTCTGTAAGGATATTCTTGACATTTCCCCCCCTTGTATAATCATGCCCAAAGGATATACATAGCACCACCAAAATGATGTATTAGTGAGTGAACTCGTCCTTAGTTTTCCTATAATAGCCATAGCTGTGAAAATCATCAATCACACATGAGAACAAACATCAGTGTCAGCTGAGGTGATCCTTTGTATTTGATATATATGATGTGCAGGGTATAACTTTCATTTCATGCAGTGTGTACATGTATGTATGTGTGTAAGAGTATAAGTCATTGTATAAGTCACAGTAGCATGACGTCCATGTGCTTCAGATATTAGAATGCATATGAAGAAGTGTGAATAACGAAGAGTTTTTAAGTATATAAAAATGACTTTTTTCAGAACTTGCATAGTGCGTATATTTACTTCAGAAAAATGCGCTGGCAAACAAGATAGTTAAGTAAAGTGCAAATATGCTCTAACGCAGCAAGGATACCATTTCTACATTTCACTCCCATCCAAATCACGATTATAGTAAAAACTGTAAATAAAAGATGGACACAACCACTGCGACATTACCCATGGGTTTGTGGATATTTTAAGGGCAGTATTGACTGACAATTACTTTTTTTGTTTTTGTTTTTTTCACTGAGGAGCTAACATTAGCTGGCAGCATTAGCAACATTAGCAACACAACAACAATTTAAAAAAAAGGCAAAATATTTCTGCTATAAATTTCATTATAGGAGTCTACAGGGACAGCATCATGTCATTTGAGAAATTGTGAGGGTTTTTAGCACCTTGTGGTAGCAATACATTTCAGTCCCTGAAGTTGTTGCTGGCTTTCAGCCTCATCGTTTCATATCCTGTTGTCAAATTTCAGCTTCAACATGACTGGCTACTGTGTATTTGTGGTACAGATCCGATTGGCAGAGGTGGAGCAGGCATCGTTGATGTCAGAGCAGCTATCAGACAAGTCGTCATCTCCAGCTCTGCCCGATGACCTGAGTTTGGATGAAAACAGCAGCTACCAGCTGCTGGTCAGAGACAGCCAGGTATCCTCACACTTACACACCAACACATATGAACATATACTGTGCTTGCTCTCATCTCTCCCACTTGTCTTATACACATGATACACAGGTCAGGTGTTTCTGTGCATGCAAATACACAATCACAGCAGTAGTGTGGTGACTCTTACAGAAAGTCAAATATTTTCTGGATTAACAGTACTGGTGATAAGCTGAGCTCCTTTCAAAGTGTATACTCAGTTTAATCTAGAGTAATGCATTATATTCTATAAAATCACGTTTATAGTCGGCATCCTGTGAGAAACACATTTCTTTAAAAAAAAGAAAAGCTTTTAATGATCTTGGAAAAGCAAGCCTACATCTCGATTTCCAAAAGAACCATATTAAAAATATTAATAGACATCACAGGTAAGTTAAAAGGTATGAGCACTCTGTGACATATTTATGTGTCAATGTCTACAGAGGATTAGAAATATTAATGAAAAGTGTGTTGGTAAAACAGCTGGTTACAGTAACTAGTAACTTCTTGCTAATCTAAAAGTGATAGCTGAGCCTGCACCTGTTCGACTTGCCTGTTTTGATATATCGACGTCTATTTCATGTCTCTTTTCTATCATTAAGTTTTTCCTTACTATGATGCTAAAGGAGTTATTAAAAATATTTTAATATTCTCTACATCTTATGTTGGCCAAGGCGATCAGTAAGAAAAAAACTTGCCTGTAACAGGAGTTCATCTATTTGCTGATGTTAGCTCTGTTTTCCACATGAAGTGATCGCCAAGCAGTGAAAGCAAAGCGAGCAGCAGCTTGTAATCTGCCATCAGTTTCCCATCACTGGAAGTTGTAATGTAAAGGATGGAGGAAAACAGGCAAGACGTTTTATGACAGAACACCGTTTGACATGAAAGGAGAGAGCTTGCTTTCAGTTTGATATATTTTAATTCATGTCTGTGTTGAGATTTGACTGGGCAAGCACTGCTCGTCTTGCTTGTGCTGACACCAATGCATCACATGTAGTTTGAGCTTTAAAAAAAAAAAACTTCTGCACATTTTGAAGAATTTTATCAAAGAAGCACACAGTGAAACCCACTGCCATGCTTCAAACATCAATTATTTTATCCACTTTATTTGCATCCTCTCCACATTTGAATATTTGAGCATCTTTAAATACCTCTAATTGAAACAGCCGTAGCTTTCTGAAATTAACCGTGATAAGTGGGACATAAATGAACATTAGCTCTAATCACTCATGCCTACACACACTCAGGTAAAATCATGTCATCATAGCCCTCATCTTGTTAATCATTATTAATATCTATTTACATTCTTTACTGCCTTATTAAAACATGTGCCTCCCACTGCGCTTTTGACATGGGTATATGGGAGCTTGTACGTATGTTTTTGTGTGTGTGCGTGCGTGTGTGTGTGTGTGAGCATGTCTTTTATATCTCCATCATCACATGAATGCTTCGCTCTCAGCTCACCGGCGTTCCACCTGGTCTGTTTCATCACTGTGGTATTGAAGGCCAGCTCATTTGATCCACTTTACAACCAACAACAACAGCCAGGCAATTTGAAGCTTTGAAGCCTGCCGTTACTTTCTTTTTACCACTTCCAGTTTTAATCAGACTCGTATAGATGGATAAAGGAAGGGACATGAAAAGGGAGCTTTTTGAAATTGAAAAACAAATGGTACGCAGATTTCCATTATGATAAGGTAAAATGAAACTCTCTTGCTCCAGTGCACCTGGATATCATGTTCATTCTTTCTAGGTAGTTTTTTACCCCTCCACTTTCAGTCAATCTTCTCCTTTCAAATTCTGCTCTTATTTCCTTCATCTTTCTTTCAGAGGGGCAGCAGTGACTCCCGCAGTTCGGAAGAGTTGCCCAGACAGGCGGGTTACATAGGACTTCGTCCCTCCAGCTCAGGAAGCGAGGAGGGTGTCCAGGGGCTGTTTGAAGTGGGCATCCATCATCGGTGCAACCCTGCCTCACCGGAGCAAAAAAGCCCGGCACATGACAAAGGTACTGGCTTACACAAGATAACATCAAGGAAGCTGCATGTAGCTAGTAGTGTCCTCCAAAGTGACTACATGTGTGACATACTCTGTGGCAAAAACTACTGTCTTTGTGATTTCCAAAGTACTTAAAGTACACTGTACTGTGTGTGTGTGTGTGTGCGTGTGTGCGCGTGTGTGTGTGTGTATTTATTTTTTTTTGTACTATAGTGTATCACCATGTTACGACCAATCACTATGAAAATATTTGCCTTCTTTTTTGTATTCCTATCATTTTTTTCTGTATGTAATCTGTGGATTAACTTTAAAAGTTTCAGGGGTTTTATAAAATAACAAGGAGCAGCAACACTGAGCTGCCTGTGAAGAGCTGCAGGCAACAAGGTGCTCATCTCGAACTTTTCATTCCTCCTGCACCCCGCTATCGACCACAGATTTACTCATGCTGTTTACGCCATGAAACAAGACTGGAGTCCTTCATGGCACGTTACAAAATTATTGACTGCTTCTTTAAAATTGTTCTACTTTGTGCAGCAATGCTGTAAATAGATAAAGCAGTTACTCTGTATGTCTGACTGAGTAGCCGCACAACGAGAAGCACTGGGAATTCAGGGAGGTTTGCTTTTACATCACAGTAGAGTTAAAAAAAAAATATTTGTTCTTTTTCACGTAAAGTAATAAACACAGAGTACCTCGAGAGACGGAAACTGAGTAGTAACGCATCTCTACCACCAAAAAAACTTTCTCTTAATTTCTATTAATAGTTTTCAATTATTAAACAAGAGATTAACAAGTATAGTCGAAAAAAAATCATCATTCTGTTAATCCTAGCTTTGTAGATTGTTTTTCATCCAAATGGTTCAATGTAATCTTTCATCCACTCAAAAAGAGGATTCTTTGCCCTCATAAACACAAAGCAATAATTCTGAGTAAAACCAACTATCAGCTTCCTTTATTACACTTATCTGTGCTCTTTCTGACCCTCACTGGTGTCATGCCACCATGATTTCATTAAGACATGACTTTGGCACGGCATTGATGTTATAATTTATATAAGAGTAAGACTTTTTTTCCTAGACATCGCTCACATTCTGCATAGTTGATTGACTTCCGCTGCAATTAATGAAGTGATAGTTGAGGCCAGACCTAAGGCAGACAGATATGCTAATGAATGTCACGTTAAGGTGTAATGAAGGCTCAACAAACCCCTGTAACGTAACTGCCATCACCAGAACAGACGTAGTAATTCAGAGGGTTAACTCCTTTACTTGCTTATTTAAAATATTTATTCCTAAATGCTCAGTTTAGCTGATGAAATGGTTTCACGCCACCTTTAATTTCTCTAAATATGTCTGTTGTGATGTCTGGATGCTCAAGGTCTATTTTTAAATAGAATCCCGTTTGCGACTTTAATTTCAGGAGGATATATTCCCTTGTGAGAAACTCTTATCTGTCTTAAAAATGTAAAAATTGTGTTTGCAGACTAGACACAATGCAACTTTATCTCCACGAAAACTAATGAGATAATCATAATTCAAAACACATTTTTGCTGATGCGTATGATCGCTCAAATGTAAGATAACTGATCACTATACATATATATATATATATATATATGTATTCACTTGGTTAGACCTTAGTGATCATTTGAGCTGCAGTTTATTAATTGCTTCCTGATGAGTTTTTACTTTGGACAGTGCGTTGTGTTAATTGTATGAATGCATTTTTGTTCATTTTCCTTATAAAATGGTGCAATAACATTTTTAATTAAGTAGGAAAAGAGGTGCCCTGAATGAGGTGTTCAGAATTTAATTTCCTAACAAAGATTACCATCAGATACTTAACCCCACACGGTGGTGTTAGGAGAAAGTACAATAGGATGTGACAATCTCTCTTTTGGCCTGTTACCCTGAAGCGGAAATAACTGTTCTTTTCTTCATTTAGATTAAGGACACGTTGAGCAATCAGATCACTAAATTCTAAAATACTTGTGAAGGTAAAATATAAAGTTTTGTCCATGTTAAAGTGGAAAAATTAATTGTTTAAATATACGTGATAATATATTTTAATTCTTTACACGTCACTTTCTATATGTTGACAATACACTCGTCACCTGTGAGAATCGTCTGAGTTCTAAGGTTAGTGCTCTGACCAATAAATCATGAAGTTGACCTTGAAGACGTTGGTGGATGAAGCCAGATTTTAATGGAATATTAACATGACCCCGCTCTACACGCCTACAAAATTTGATCAGAATTCATTTAAAACTTCCAGTATGACAAAATGATGCACACGCATGCAAAAGCTACCAAAAGCATAACCTCCATGGCTCGAGGTAATAATCTTTTTTTGGGTCTTGCAGCGTAGCCAGTGAGTATCCAGGCTAACACGCCCCTTGGTCAGTGTTCACAAACGTAGATGTTCCAAAAGAAAGCTTACAAAAAGCTAAACTGCTGGAAGCAGCTGATGGTTTTGAGATTGCGCGTCAGTAAAAGGATTCTTTTATTCTCCACACTGACTTGCATGCAGCCAAAACCTGCTACAACATGATGAGTCATTATAGTACCAAAAGTTTCCTCCTTTGCCTAAAAATTCTGCAATTCATGTGTCAACATTTGTTTATAGAGATTGCTTGCATTGTGGTGGAAACACAGCTCAGACGGTCTAAAGATTCATTGCATATTTTGTCATTTTTCTGTGAAGAAATAGTGATTGACTGGAACAAATCCTGACACTGTTGAGTAAGTGTGGGGAATCATCTTGGCTGACATCCTTATAAAGGAAACAAGGACAGGAAATAATGCAGATAAAGACTAAATCTATCCAGAGTTAGACCCAGAGAACAATTCCAGAGGATTCACAGCTGCCTCTGTGGTGGTTTCCTCTCCCGTCTCTACAATAAAAGACGCAGAGAGAAAGAGGTAGAATTACAAAGTGACAGCAATATGAGCGTCAATGCCACAGCTGGATTAAACTGCAGCCTTCCCTTTACAGATGATGATGGAGGAAGCTGCAGTGGAGGTGCTCGTGAAACTTCACCAGTGTTGCATCTACCGGCAGATTTCTTCCACCCAGCTGCTGCAGCTCATCCAAACAGTCCTGGAAACAGCGTAAGCCCAGGAGACAGACGGCCTTCCAGGTCGGCCTCCCCAGGCTCCTGGGCATCCCTCCGCTCACCCAGAGCCAACAGCAGGCCGTTGGGCTCCCAGGTATTACGAACAGATGAATGGATTCATTTGTGTCTGTATGGCTGGCTGCCTGAACAGACGACCGGGGGGATCAACATCAGCATTGCTGTTCAAAACATCAGTGACATGATAGAACGCAGTATAAACATGTCCTTTTATGTGAATGCTTGGCGAACCGAAGTTGTCATGCAGGGATTGTTGAGAGGCAGAATGTTGACGTGTTTGTGAGCCTGAAAGAGAATGTCTGGAAACATAACACTGTAAAACACCTCACACCATGGATGTCAAACTCATTTTACGTCACGGGCCATACGTAGAGCCCACATTGATCTTAACTGGGCCCCTTTCTGTCACTGGAAAGATATTTAACTACATGTTTAATAAAGTTTTTATTAATTCACAGTATTTTTTTTTTATTCTCTGTCGTTTAGCTGTTTATGTATTACTTAAATCCTTTAGTTTAGCATGAATATATGACCCAGTATGGCTCTTTGTGAATAGGTAAACAGTTCATATTTTCCAACCTTCCAGTGGGCCGGAGTCTTTGCTAGGCTGATCTTTATGTTTGACACCCCTGCATTATATCATATAGTGACACTAGATATTGGCCCTAGATATTGATTTAATGATATTGTTACAGCTGTGGGTGTAATAAACACTTGGAATCACTTTAGTTCATTAGAAATCAACACTTGAGCGGCACACTTAGATGTGACACAGCAGCCTCTTCTGTGATCTATCAGTCAGAATCTAATTACTGCGCGCCGAATACTGATGATACACGTATCACCACCCTCCACTGAAGTCCTACTGTAGCTTGAGACTCCAGAGAGTTTATTTAGTCACAATTAAAGTCAACCTCTCTTCCATACTGAATCTAACACCTTCCCTATGCTGGCTCCTACGTGAAACAAACTCGAAAGAAAGGGGGAGTAAAAAAGCCCTTATTTCAGTTCTTGTTCCTTTTGTAACCATGGAGACAGATTTCTCTTTTCTCCTCTACCTGTTTGGTTTGTTTAGCTCGTGCCTGAGTGCCTCTGTGATCCTCAGCTGCTACAGTAATGCTTTGCGGCGCTCAGCTAATTAGCCCGGCCAGCCCCGAGCCTGATACCAACTCGGCGCTCACTGTTGTGCTTGGCTCCCGCTCCTCACATTCTCCTGTGTCGCTTTTCTTCTGTTTTCCTTTTTCTCCTCTCCTGGGTGATCCGTCTCTCTATCCCTCTTTGCTTTGCGTTCTCTCCGAGCCACTGTGTTTCTGCTTTTTCGTAATCTCTTATTTTAGTACTGCCAGGATTAGAAATAATGACTAAATCCCTCCTGCATACAGACATATTGGATTAAACAAATGCTTCCCCCAAACGCAGGGCGGGGTCCCTCAAGCAGAGTGAATTGCAAGCGAGGTGATTTCACGGTTTCATATCATTAGGACTTTTCTGAAATTGGCTAACCAAGAATGAGTTAAAACCAATGTGTTGTCATCCCGGGGCAGAGCCCTCCTTTCCTGTTACACAGCTGCCCTGGTCACAGCCAATAAGAGCTGGTTTTCTTTTCTTTATTGGTGTTTTACTTTCTTTTTCACTCACGAGTTTGGTTTGGCCAATGAAAACTAATTTGTTGTAGGTTATAATTGCTACAGAAAATTCAGAATTTTGGGGATCTGAACTTGTAGTTTGACACGAAGCGATGATGAACTGGTCCTGAAGTTTCTGAACAAGAAAAGGAAAAAAACAGAGATTCTGGGTTCATCCAACAAATTGAGCTCGTCTAGCAAAAATTATGCAGTCAGGGTGATTTTAACGCATAAAATATTCACACAGATTACACGTGTCCAATGTGTAAAGGTGTGTGTGTGTGTCTTTTTTTTCTTAATTTTTGTTTTTTATTTAAATCCTTATCCTGTCTTCCAGCACCCGTCCCACAGTGACTCCTCCCTGGCCACAGGCAGTTCAGAGGGCAGCCTTCAGACAACACTGGAAGAAGGGCTGACCTTCAGCGTTTCCTCACCACGATATCTGGATCTCCCCACACCCCTCCTCTGCCCTGTCCCTAGCCACCCCTCGCAACGCCAGACACTGACTACAGGAGACCAGGGCCGCTCTTTACTAAAGAGACACAGTACTCCTTTGACCCTTCAACCCACCCGGAGGCACCAGAGGAGCCAGAGCAGCAGTGGAGGCGGCAGCACCAGCCCTGGCTGCCTCAAGCAGGACTCCATGGACCCATCAGATGAGGATGTTGGCACGGCGACAAACCGGGATGACTGTCGTCAAACCTTCAGCAGCGAGCACCTGTCAGAAACACTGAACAGTCTCTCTCTTACATCGCTGTTTACTCCAGACTCTTTGGCACCCCCGCTGGTTAAGAAATGTAACAGCACAGGGTCTCTGGACCAAACGAATCTGTCTGCCCGGAGTAAAGACGGCCACCACTTTCATGGCATAGACGTCCATGGTTTCTTATCCAACCCTTTGACAGAGGGAATGGCAAGAGGTGAACAGCAAGACATCACAGGCATCAGCATGAAAAGCAGCCGTCATACCGTAGACACATGCTCCAGGAAAAACAGATGAAAACACTTGTTGCCTGTCTGTAGTGGAACTCTTTAACCATTTGCATTCCTGGACCTTGAACAGAACAGGGAGAGATTTTTAATACATGTCCTGTGAACCCGAATCTGAAATTCTATCTTGTCTTTATTAAGTCATTTGCTCTCTCTCTCTCTCTCTCTCTCTCTCTCTCTCTCTCTCTCTCGCTCTCTCTCTCTCCCTCCCGCTGTTTAGGATCAGTCATTTCTCAAAAGATTCCAGTCGCTTCTGAGTTTTGACATCCTTTCTCTTACACAGGATATGTGATTGCTCTTTGCTAGAGCTTAACAATAATGTCAAGGAGCTCAGCTTTTTGGTAACCAGGACTGAGCCTTTGAGAGATGTGGCAGATCCTGGGTTTTATATTATAGCCATCGTGAGAGAATATTCAGAAAGCCATTAGATAGACAGCCCTGAAAATTGCAGTAATTTGTGAACAAAGGCAGTGTTTTCAAGATGAAACAGTTAAGAAGTTCAATCTTCTCTAAGGACCGGGCTCACTTTACCCAATGTGCCCTGAAACATTGTCCAAAAACCCTGTTGTCAGAATTGGACAGATGGCAAACTCTGAAGCTTCTTTTGAGGAAGAACTGAACTTTGTACAGTTTTTTTGTCCATGTCCATGGCTAATAGTAGCATCAACCTTTTCTTTTTTCTTCTTTGGAAGATTCGGTGTGTGATGGAAAAGTTGTCTTTTGTTTTGTTTTTTCCAACTTCAACATTTTGAAGTTGCGTGAATGTACCCGCTTCTGTCTCCATTTGTGAGAAAGAGGGAGACCAAGACAAGCAATGAGCCTGGCTAGTCTGAAACGTGACAGATGGCCTCTGAAAAGAAGAAGAATGTGAATGCTGCTGAGAATACGTGTGGGTAATTACTGGAAGCATCGGCCACTTTCAGAGTGGACTCTGTGTTTTTTTTTGCTTTCTGCACACCCATGAAAGGGCTAAAATGTATTAAGTGTAGACCTGGGCCAAATACAATTGACAAATAATATTTTGCTACTATACCTAACACCATATTTAAAAAATGGCACATCCATTCCTTTATCAGACCTCTCTGATGCTAGTAATGTACTGTGTTAATGTAAAACAGCTGTGAAGCTAAAGTGAACACTGACTTAGGAGACTGGAAGTTGGATGCTAATTTAAATATCACTGAATCAGAGCCTGATATAGAAGTATAGTGAATCATGCCAAAACAAAAAACAAGAAGATTCACGAAAATTTAAGTTTAAATATTTCTATCTGATGGCTCATCTGATACACTTTCAGGATGATATCTAAGTCCTGTCTATATTAAGTAACAGTGTCACCAACAACACCCAGTTCCTGTTCTGGCCAGCATCCATATTAATGTTAATATGGATGCTTGTAACATATTAATTAATGTAACATATTAATGTAACATATTAATTAATATGTTAATTAATGTTCTATATCCACATGACCCTCGCCCGCCCAGTGAAAGTGTATGCCAAATCCAGCTGACTGACTTCCTACAGCTGGTACTCGTTCACATTGCTGCTGCTCCTGATTTGGACGCACAAACAACTGAAACGTTGGGGGAAAACGACAAGTAATATTAATGCGATGTCCCAGATGTATACCACGCTCAAGTATACCGATCGGGACTTCAGTGAACCTCATCAGTCACGCTGCACTGTGTCCTGGGTGTATGTAAAAATGTTGGTAGTAAGTGCAGTCAGTGTGAACGTAGCAAAAAAAGAAAACTTTGAACTTTTGGCTAGGCTTGTTAAGTTGTACTTTGAACAAAGTGTCTATCTTTGGACAGGCTCTGCTTTTGTACCCGCAGCCTTAGCTCGCTGACACGCAGCCACCTCTTCAGTTCTATTATTGTCACGAGTACAGGCCCTTGTTTGAGTGCCCTGTGGCAGGGCTAATCACTAGGTTGGTAGCACGTCAATAGACCATCCCTCGTTTGACTCACCCAGAAGCAACCCTTTTTCAGTCTGAAACAAAAAGAGCACCTATTGTCTTATACGTGCGTGCTATTCTCTGGGATGGGCCTTGGCATTTGAAGCAAACCAGACGACGTTTAACACAGTCTTTAACATCTTCCGCCTATCTTAAATGTAACTGAGAAACAGGAGCAGGCTGCCCGGCATGTGCATGGGAATCACAAGGGATGGTTTCTTCCTAAAGAGTTGGTGTACAGATTAGCGAGAATTCAGAAAATGGAATTCACTGTTTTGTTTGCTGCTTTAAACCCAAATGTTTATTTGACTCAGGTCTGCTTGAGTGTAGCAAGACAGTAGAAAAAAAATATATACTATGACAAGCAATGTGGTCCACGTGGATGTAGTTTGAGCACATGTTTGTAATTTTGACAAATTGTGATGATCATCATAGAATAAATCCCGAGCAGGTAGACCTCAGGTGGACCTATATGCACCTCCCGCATTGCACCATCACATATAACACACACTCACACACACACATCCTGAAGCACATACACACATGCACGCATATCATACAAAGATGTCGGTGTCACAACACTGCAGGATGCTTCTGTGGCTGTTTGGGAAGAGGCAGAAGAAACCTCGGTGTTTAATCTCTTTCTCTACTTTGTCTTCATTCCCCTCCTTACTCCCATCCAATCGTATTATCTCCTTTCCACAGGAAGCCACAGCACTAAATGACTATTGACTACCCACCTCTAATCGAGATATGCAATACGCTACAGTAGATGTACAGTTAGATGTATGGGACTCGTAGAGATAGGCAATATGGTGAGAGAAGATTATATTTATGAATTCATGTATTCGAATAAAATGTCATCAGGATTCAAAGGTCACTGAAAGGATGATGTATTCATGTATTCCAGAGTGTGTGTTCTCTCTTTTTTCCCCTCCATCTCCCTGACACGGTTTTCTTTTTCCCCAAATGCATGTAGGTTATTTTTGTTTTCCAAAATGTCATTCTAGTGTCATATAAAAGTGAGATAGCTTTTCAACAACCTCCGACTCCTGAAGTTGTTCTTTCGGAATGAGGTTTGAGTGAATTTTCTTTCTCTTTCGTCAAGGTGTCAGCGATTAATGTGGGCCTTTTTCACACTTCACTCTTTGATTCGTCAGTCTGCTCATAAGGATGCTAAATGTTTTCAATTCCATTTGGCTGAGTGAGTGATGTAGCCCGAGGTTTAACTGCATTTGTTTGTATTAATTAACTTTATTTTGAACAATAAAACCTGATAGTTGCGTGTATTATAACTCATGCAGTATTATGGAGGACTAATACCACAAATAACCTGCTGTAAATCACTATGCTCTGCATGCACAACATATCTAAAAGATTTAGACCTGAAATTATACATACACTCTTTTAGTTTTTATCCCTCACTTTCCCGTTGAATCTTGTGTGTTTGCATTAATCTCTCTGTTTATTTCTCTTTTAATTTTTACAATTTATGAAGTTTTTCTGCTTCACCGCGTGACGGGGACTGTCATTGAAACAGTGTCACGGGGTCAACTGTTTGGTCTTTGTTGTTCGGCGTCATCGTGCCTTGTTCTCACACCTGTGGGTTGGCCAACTCACAATAGAAATGGGTGCTTCAGAGAGCGAGGCACTTAACTAATCCAGTTTAATACATGTCTGTTTATTGAGTCTTTCATTTATGTGCAATACTGTGCAAGACTTTTGAGCCACCCCTTAATTTCTGCACAATCAGGCCAATCCATGGCTGATTGTGCATTTTGTTTTTGTTTGTTTGTTTTATACAGGTATGCTTTTACTCCATTGGAAGTGTGTTTGAGTTCATAGTCTTTATCAGAAAGAAAGCTGTTGCTAATCACATGCTTTTCAGATGAGATTACATTATCCTCAACACCGCTGGCTAAAATCCTGCCCTAACCATGACAGAGCCTACACCCGGTTTTACTGAAGGCTGTAGAGGCTCACTGTTGTACCGCTCTCCTGTCCTTCTTGGTACATATTGACAATGATTCAACTTCAGATTCAGGCACCGGTTTTATTTTAAGGGTCTCGCATGCACGTTTATATCAATTTTACTGACATTCAAGTCAGAGGACTGTGACTGCCACTCTAAAAGCTTTCACTTTCTTGTCTGACTGAAGCATTTGCATTTAGATTTTGCTTATGTTCGGTGGACTCTCACTAAATCCCCCCCCAGATGTAAAAAAATAAATAAATTCTCTGAATTTATGCGCGTTACATGTAGCACTTGCTCTCACGCATTGTGGAATATTTCTACCAACATCATGTGGCCACAGCACTTGCTTTTATGTGGTTCATACATTATTTTAGATATGAGGTCCCATTTAACAGTGTACCACCTCGGCGATCGTGCTATTACTTGCAGACTTAAAAAAGTTGATGGGTGTGTTATGTTCCTCCCATGGCAAACTTTTCACATGTCACAATGACTTTTTTTTCCCACTTTTTTTAATCATAAAAATGTATAAATATTTAAAGAAGCCCGCGTTTTACAGCCTCTTTGCTCCAGTGGGTTACATTTCATACTTTTGACTGCTAACAGCTGTGAAACGTATTCTCTATATTCCCCTTATGTAACTCCCCATCCTTCCATCCATCCTCACTTCCATTCAAATCCGCATTAAGCACCTCCACTCTTTTCTCTGATGCCACTCTCTCCCTTTCATCCTTATTTTCCTCTCAGATCTCACTCAGGCCCAGGTCATTACAGTGCAGAAGCTGCCAACTCTGAAATAAATGTCATTAGTGAAATATATTTGACACAGCTTTCCTATCACATAAACCCCAGTGGAAATTAATGCTAACTCTATTTTCTGCTCATTTCTTGGTGGTGGGAGACAAAGCAGCCAAACTTTTCTCATATACCAACACACGTGGAGTTGATCTAAACTAAGACGCACAGTAACGTCTCTTTGGTCAGAAGAATAATGCACGTACATTTGTGGGCATGGCTGGATTACAGCACCAAGATGCTTTGAAGCAAAAGTGTGATGTGGTCCTCAGAGTATCTTGGATGATCCCCGTTTCATACAGGTACAAAGCATTACACACAAAAGACCACAAGACTGAGTTTAAGTACTTGTTGTTGTTTTTTTTGCTAACCTCTTTCCAAGAGAATCTGAGATTTCAGCCTTTCATCCCATCTTCCTTTGTAGATTTCCATCGTTGTGGTTGCATGGTTACATGTTTAACATTTTAAACATGCCATGGATGCAAATCACGCCTCTAATGGGCTACAGCAACTCATTACTAATAAATCTGATAAATCAAACAGATAAATCATTACTACAACCTCTGTGGTTGTCAAAACATGCAACCTGGCCTAAAAAGTGCTTTTACTGTATGCAATGATGGAAAAAGTGTCATTAACCCCTTTTATTAGTATTGAAGGGTTAATCTATTCTTTGATTTTTTTTTAGGGGCTCTGATGGACAAGTTTTATTTACATGGACAATGTGGAAGTGAATAGAAAATCTGGTTACATCATGGAGGAAGCATAGTAAATTTTTTTGCAGCTTTAATTTGAATGAATGAAAGCTATTTTGTGCCCCTCTTAGGTCTTAAATGGTGATAGGAGGTAACTCTAACCCTACCCTGCTCCTACATTTTGAAGGAAAAACAGATTTTTGTTTGTGTGTCAGCTAGAATAGTTATTTTCTTGGTTTCCTGATTTCCAAGACTTGGGAGCACAACTTCATGAAATAAAAAATCCCATATCATCATTTAAATTTAAGATTTTATGTGAATTACAGTTTTTCTTTTTTTCTTACAGATGTTTACAATTTAAAGTGTGAAAGATGAAATGTTAGAGAAGCATACACATTACACATGCAGGACTACGCTTCTGCAAAGCTTTCTGCAGGATTTCTGCCCAGTCACCCCGAAGAGCTAATAATCTCCGTTTTAGTTCATGCCAAAGATGTCCAGTGGGACTGAAGTCTCTCTCGGTGGCTCTCGGTGGGCCAGTCAAGTTCTTTTCAACAAAGAACTTGTAAGAACTTAGAAAAGCCAAAAGCCTTAGGTAAGCTTAAGCAGAAGTGAGGCTAAAACATGAAAATATCACATCTTTATGATGGAAAACTTCATAAAAATCACAAAAATGGCTGTCCACCCTATAGACATGAGGAGCTCTGGTCAGTTTGGCTGTAAGTATTACACTTGTAAGAAATTCCCAAACAATAATACATGTAGGTCTCTTAATAAAAGCCATCGTTCTCATTTGTGATTAAAGCAAACTTCAGGAGAGCAGCCAGTACGGACACGTGATTGGACGTTCTTTTGACAAGGACAGTAAGTGATGAGCACAGGCGAAAGGCATCAAACATGAAAATCGGTCTTTTGTGCTGTCAGCAAAGCCAACATTTCTCATTCCATATTATTACTTTGGTGACAGGACATAAAAAGACTCTGCGCTAGTTCAACAAAGTCACATCTCTGAGCAAAGTCAGTCTTATTTGTTATTGATGGAAGGCAGCCGCTACAGGCACACAAACTTTAAGGGGCCGCTTGTGTTCACGCCAAGCCAACTCAGAATTAGTCCAGCCCAGAAGTGCATGAAGCAAACCTCACGCCCGGGAATGCTCCTTACACTCACACTCTTGGAGATCTCCAGGGACGGCTCTGCTTTATCAAATCAGCAAGTAAACCTAATGTCAAAACCTTCAAAACCATTAAACCAGTGTCAAACTGCTGCAGTGTGAGTGATCTGACACCACAAGGAATATATAGAAACAGCTGGGAGGAAGGATTTGAGTCAGTTCATTTATATAGCACCACATCATAACAACAGTCACCTCAAGGCGTTTTATACTGTAAGGTAAAGACCCTAAAATAATAATAGATAATTACTGATAGCTGAAGCCAAGTGCAGCAGCATCTAGCATAGACTGAATGGGAAGGTAATGCTCACACAAAGCCGGATCAGTGAGGGCACATGTCCACCCAGTCTATTCCAAGATGTGAGAATATATTTCAAGCATGTGCTCTTTTTAATGCTCCATTGTATGCAATAACCATAAGCTGTACATTTGTTAATTATCTCTCAATAAAGCTGTTTTCTTTGTTGGAGTTTGCCAGTATCACAGACGATCCAATATATCTTCAGGCACAGGTTATGATTGTGTACTCCAATTAATTTTATCACAGTAAGCTTTACTATTTATTAGTTTTTGTCCATCAGGAGATAAGTTGCTAATGCAGAGTACTGCATTTTTTTTTTAGCATTTAGCTTTTATCTTCAGAATCTTCAAAGAGTGCTCCTAAAGCTAGATTTTTAGTGTGAACCCCACAGCTGTCCATCATCTCTGTGAGGTCAGCTGTCTTTCAGAGCCTGTTCTAAAGATTTTTTTCCACACCACATTGGGGAAATAGTTTTATGTATTGTATACCAGCCAATCAGGAAAGCACAAATATTTTCCACTGGAGAAGGGTATTCCTGTGTGAAAACATGGACAGTGCCCTTACTCTCAGACATCTTCCAGGGAAACAGTGGTAGTGTTTCACTTAGCTGCACACAAGTAAAGAGATGCAATCAGCCGAGCAAAAAAAACAAAAAACAACACAGCTAGGGAATGTTAAACGCAGCTCCTCTATTAGCTTTGCACGTCTTAGTTCACAAAGACGGTTTCTAATGCTATCCTTAGATCCAGAGTGGTTTTAGCTCCGAACTTAATTCTGCTTAATTGTAGCATGGATACTGAACAGCAGCCATTTTACTGCAGTAAGGTATTAAATGAAGAGCTCTCCAGCTTCACAGCAATACAGCCAACCTCACACTGTTACATACTGTCACCACGCAACAGCATGGTGTCCACAGAATGTAAATAAAAGATGGCGAGAGAGCTTGTGATGCCACACAGTGGCTCTTCAAGCCCTATTTGAGGGCGCAAGATCACTTATTTGATGTTATCGGATTGCCAGTTTTGCAGTCTGGTTGTGTTACCGCAGTACCAGTTTGTCCCTTCTTTTTCTAGGTGGATAGGATTTGAAAAATACTAATGACTTATCCTGCACTCTTGGGAAAATTCTAATTTTGTAACCAATTGAATATTTTCTTAAAACTTTATGTCCTTCACCAGTGACCATAAATTCTGCCTGCTGCTGACCAGCACTGCTCGCTTCAGGTCTCAGCTCAAAAACAGCCTTAGTGCTTTGGTTGCTAGCAGATTGCCATGGTTGCCTGTAATTTTTCATGTTTGTTTGCAAATAAATTGCAACTAGCTAACTACTAGCTGGGCAGTAGTAATACTTAAACAAGTGCAATCCTCCTTCACAGTAAATGTTATACCTCAGAGGAGCCAGCATGTTTCATAGACGCAACTTTTACTCTGAAAGCAAATGCTTCATGTTTCATGCCTGTGTCACACTTTTAGGTTTCACTGTAGTTTGGGGTGTTCTGGGCATGCAAACTATGGACAACAGTGGCAATATGCTAGCAACAAAAGGACTCGCAAGCTTTTGCCAACTGATCGGGGAATACACTATTTCCCCTAGCGACAGGGGGGTTGCTAGAACAAAATGGGTGTCACTGACCTGTGTGACTGGGGCTTTGGCAATTATTTTCACAGCTACTGCCATCAACCTCCAACAATTACTTAAAACCTGTTGGGATCTATTTAGTTTTTCCTCAGTCATGGTCCAGACCAAAAAGGTAATGTGACCTGTTTAGTGCTCACATGCCTGCAAAAAATCAATATGTTACGTCCTGGCCTAGGGGTAACTGGGACCCAACATGTAGGTGCGACTCCCCACTCCAACCACTCCTGAGAAAGGCCAGCAAAAAGGCAACTGAAGGTGCTAGCAGCAATTTATTTACTTTGGACGTGAGCCGTGCCCAAAACAACAAACAAAAAGCTTCTAATTTTCTAACCTAAACTTCAGTTCAAAAAGACAAGAAAAAGGGTTCAACAAAAAAAGGGCTGCTCATTCCTACTAAATCTGCTGCAGTACTCAATATATACAGTGAATACAAAATTACAAGTAATGTTTAAACAACTATTTAAAAAGGTGCACTTAGCCCACACAAGGTATCTCAATTACTGCTAGCTCACACGTTACAAAAAAACTACAGCTCAGGTTTTTATAAAACTACGAACAACAGCTGGTGGTAGAGGAGACAAGGAGAGGGCCGAGGTTGCTGTCAGCTGGAGGTTAAGAGTCTGCTGTCCAGTTAATTATCCAATCCCTACCTCGGGAGCCTGTTTGAATCTGCCAATCACTGAGATACCCACACACCCAGCCTGGAGGGAGATAGAAAGCACACACACCCACACTCACCCAATGGGAGGAGCCACCCAAAACCCAAACCACAACATTGAATAACAACAATACAATACTGCATTAGTTTCCATCAGCAATGTAATATTCCTTTGGTTGCTAGAATATAGAATATTGATGTTAATGCATGATTCACCCTGTGTGGCAGATGGCTGCACCCCCCACCCCCCCGAGCCTGGTTCTGCTGGGGGTTTCCTCCTCTTAAAAGGGAGTTTTTCCTTCCCACTGTTGCCAAAGTGCTTTCTCATAGGTATGATTGTTGGGAGTTCTCTGTATATTTGTAGGGTCTTTACCTTACACCTTGTTGTGACTGTTGTTGTGATTTGGCAAAATAAAATTAATAAAATTGAATTGAATTCATTTCAAATGAAAGTGATACAAACAGGTTTATGACTGTTAATAACTCAAACCTATTTCCATCTTCATATTTGCAAATGGGAAAATATTTAATCAAAATTTGCCTTTTTTGCTTGTTTTTTTAACCACTCTCCTAGAAAAAAACTGAACAGACCTTCGAACCTGACAGAGAGCTGGAAGGCTGGTCCCAGCTGCAGCAGCCTGCCAGATGCTGACCAGCTGTGATGCTTGCAGAGCTTCATGGGGTTTTTTTCCTGTTAAAACTCAAAAATCTGTGTGCGTGCGTGCGTGCGTGCGTGCGTGCGTGCGTGTGTGTGTGTGTGTGCGTGAGTGCTGAGTTTCACAGCATACATTAAAACCTGTGTTCCTGCCACTTCAGCGGAGATCACCTGCAGTGGGTTTCATCTCCTAACTGGGATCTTGAATTTAAAAAATGTCTAATTAGCTGTTGTCACCATTAAATGTTAAATGCCACATCGAGTCAGTAACAAGTGGTCTTACACACACCGTGTGAATGTGACTCTTCACAGACTCTAGGCTGCCTTGTTGACTCAGCGAGTCAGGCCGGGCACTTGAGCAACCAGCTTAACTTCTAAAAGACTCGGGCTGCATAATGAGAATTAATTGCTTCAAATGCCCCTTGAAAATATTTTCCCCCAAAGAATAATTCAAAGACTCCAACACACCAGCTTCTTTTCAAAGGCAGCTCCCATCCTGCCATCTGTGACTTTGCAGCTCCAGCACTGAATTAGAACATAACATGATAACCAGAAAATTACCCTCTTTTGAAAAATGTACCAGCCCTACACAGTTGAGTAACAAGAATAGAATCACAAATTTAATTTGTTTTCAAATCCTGTTGTTATTATGTCAGAAAAGGCAAATTGAGAGCTAGCAAAGGGGCCGGCAGTGGTAAGCACCACTGTTATTTCTTCAGGGAAATACTGAGGAAGTTTTAGCTATGGAGGAACTGAAGGCAACTCACAGACACATGTGTGACAAATCATGTGTGACCACTCTATAGAGGTTACAGTGCAATAACAAGATAAGAGAGCTCACAATTTAACTTGTATTTCTATTAAGAAAAGCATTTAACCCTCAGAGAGTGAACTTTCAGTCAAAGATGGCTACACGGCTACACGTGTGTTTTTCCTTCTCTGTCTGCTGTACAATAAGACGCCATCGAGAGCAAAAAAAGGAGTAGGCTGTACAGCGCGATACGCAATTACTACCCCTACACCCCCTATCTCTGTCTCAGGCTTAACTTAAAGCTCATAAACCAACGCCACATTCAGCACGGTGTAGGATGAGACAAAAGAAGAGGGTTCTTAAAATGAGCTCTGTGGAAGTGCCAAGCATGCACGTGGACTGGCACAAAGGCTTCTTCCTTCTGCAGCCAGCGTGGACTGAGAGACAATGGAAGAGTGATGGCCTCTGTATCTCTGCTGGCACAGGCAGATGCACCGACTCATGCACATATGGACATATTGAACATGCTCGTAGACTCTCACAGAGGCTGTCACGCAAACCGACAGCTTTGCTCTTCTGTTTGTTTAGAGATTGTATTTACACATCGGTGTTTGCATTGTAGCTGTGAATGCTTCTGTTCAAGTGAATGCGCTGATTGACACCCGTTTCTGTTCTTGTCAACCCATTTACGTTTCTACCATCCATTTAGACGCTTTTAGCATCGCAACTTGTGAGTAATGCCATAAAGAGTTGTAAAGTTTGGGTCTTTTGTTTATGTGCATTATAGTTGAAAATTATGGTGAAAAACATATTATTTGTGGACCTGCTCTTTCCTATTACAACAAAACAACAACCAAAGTTAAGAAAAAGAAATATTTCAAGATCAGTGGCAGTACGTAAGAAAATGCTTCACATTTTCAGGTAATAAAACACAACATTTGTAGTGGAACGTACGGTGGCTCTGAGAGGTCAAGCACACGACAACTAGCAGTTTAGAAAACACAAGAAAACAGAAAAATGCTGCAGAAGCACAACGAAAGCCAAGTAAAAATGTTGCAAAAGCTTTTAAAAAAACCTTCACAAAACACAACAGAAGTGTTTTTGTGGAGAGAATAGTGATGGAACAGCTTTGCAAGTGACAACATAGGTAAGCTAGCTAAACAGCTAACAGTGAACATGTGTCTACAGTCTTATTCTCCAACCGGTGAGGATGTAAGTGGTTCCTTTTGTTTGTTTGTTAGCAGTTTAGCATTTGCAGTTTTTAAGATATCATTTCAAATCAAATCAAAATCAAATCACTTTTATTGTCACATCACATGTGGAGGTACACTGGTACAGTACATGCGAGTGAAATTCTTGTGTGCAAGCTTCCCAAGCAACAGAGGTGTGCAAAATATAACATAAGTACAAGCAAAATATAAGAATGGTTAAATCGGTAAATCATTTGTACACTTTGTGTGATAATAGATACCAATAACAGCGTGAGCTGATTTAATTTAGGTTTAATCGGGTCAAGGTCACACCAAATGTGAAAATCTGTAAAAACTCTGTAATACCCACAATTCTTTATCAATCGTCTTCAAACGCATCTTTTAACAATGCACTAAACCGTGAAGGACATGAGCTAAGCATCTGACCTTGACCTTCACTGTTAGCGTCGAAGGTAAAAGTAGACCTTGAAAAAAATCATTTCAGCAAACCATATCAAGTAACATATCATGTGAAAGCTCACTGATAGAACTGTACAACACACTTTTTATTTATTTCAGTATGCCTTACAACATCCCAGTGATGCCATAACAGATTGATGCCAGCATGTTGTAATAAAAACATCATAAAACATCAAAGTTTTTAGCATAGCTCTTGCCCTTTGGGGGAGTGGCGCCCTCTGAGTGCTCTTTTGTGAATGATGTGAATAAAATACACATTAACTTGCAACAACGCTGACGAATCGTCCGCTTCTTTTAACAGTGTCTCAGTTCATTGTTTGTTTTCTGTCACTTCAGCAGCTGGTCTGTCTCCAATGACACTTGTGTTGTGTTTTGTGAGATTTTGCAGCATTTTTATGGCTCCTGGTATTTTCTTAAATTGCAGTGCATTTGCAGCTTAACAATGTGACATCCAATACAGTTCCAGTATAACGTATTTCCAGTTCGTATTATAGAGTTTATACAAAAAACCTTTTACCCTTGCAATTTTTAATAAACTCACCTTTTTCAAGTACCCAGCTGTGGAAGACTTGTATGCTCATTGAGGGGTAAAACCAACATAACAAAGTAACACAAAAATGTCATACATATATGGATATGGACATTCTCCAGTCAGAAAAATATTCATGCTTTTTTTTCCCATTTTTGTGTCCTCTCCACATGCTAATGTGTGGCCACTGCAGTGTTCAGTGAAGGTCTGTTTCTATCCATCTGTCTTCAAGGGGTGCAGCGCTCTGTGTCGATTCCCTTGTTCTCTGGGAGTTTCCTCTGCATCTACGTTCCTCTCCTCTACACTCACCAGATGTTTGCTATTAATTAGGCAGCTGACATGGCATATGTAGCGGTCAAGAGCCATCTCGCTGAGTATTAAAAAAAGTAAAGTGCTGTGGGTGCTGGACGTGAGTGGTTAGGTCAAGGGAAATGCACGGTTGTCCGTGGCGAGGAGGTCAGGGCAAGACACTCTGGCCAATTAGTGGCTTAACAAGAGAAAAACCTATTTGCTGCCCTCTCTCAGTTCAATCTGTGGTCTGTCAATCTGCACCCAAACAACACAGGAGGGAGTTGTAATAAAAAAAAGGGGAGGGGGGGGGGCAGCCTACAAGACTTAAGAAACTTAACTTATAGTATTCCTGCTCAATTAATGATAATGACTCTGACAATGACAATTTTATTTATATGGCAGATTTCATTATATAAAATCTCAATGCCATAAAGCAGGGAAAACAGCACAGGAGAACCAAACAACACCACCTATTAAGCTTATTTCAAAGCTTATTTCATTCATTATTTAAAACAAATTTTTGGAGAGTTGCTACATGCAGCCAAGAACAGCTCATGAGCAGAGCACAAGCTCAAAGACTGCAAAGATGTGATATCATTCGTGCTGTGCAACACCCTAATTAACTAGCTAACCATGAGGAGCAGGGGGAAGATATTTCGGTTAAAGTTAACTTAAGTGGAAAATATAGGAAACTAAGTAGTTTGCCCAAGGCATCGTTGGTTTTGCTGTGTAAGAAATAACATATAAAACCTTTGGTGTTTTGTATGTAGCTTGTCCACAGCCCCAGAGTCTCATATTTTTAGTTATACTAAAAACCATCCAGTTTGGCAGCACTGCAAGTATACTGATTTGTGTCTTGAATTTTTGCTAGGATCTGAACCTTTCACACTCACCATAAAAGACTGATTCTTATGGCAGCCGTCCACACCGACTGCGTAATTTTGCTGGACAAATTTGCAGCATTTATTTTTGCGGCTCATGCTTGAGTTTACAGACTTTTTTGCAAGCAAACAAACAGATCTGACCAAATTAGAGCACTGCATCTAGCAACAAGTGTGCTTGTAGCTCAAAACTCACACCACCACTGAATAAAGAAATAGTAAAAAAAATACTATTTTACCTCAGACACAAAGCCAGTTTATGGACCCTTCCAAAATTGAAACTAAGACAGAGCCAGTAACAGAAATATTTCCTCCACCATGTGCGTCAGGAATCCTGCAGTAGGTTGAACAAATTTTCACTTATCAGTCTAAACACAACCAACTGCTTCATTCAGTCACCCAGTCGTAATCTTGCAGTTTATATTGGTGCACATAGACACTTTTTCAAACATTGGGTTTCATATGCCTGTTAATAATACCCTCTTGAAGTTACTGTGACACAATCTTATTCGGTGAAGGATTAAGGCTGTCAAGCTTTCCCTCTCAAGACATGGGGAAGGTCAAGCACGCCATCTGTGATCTGAATAGGACTGAAGAGTCCTTTTGATTCTTGTTGTTAACAGCTTGATGACAGCAAAACCCTATCACCACCGCCACCACTATGCATTCAAGATACAAGAATAACAAGACATCTAAATCCGGTTTTTGAACATTTCTACACATAATTCTGCATTATGACTTGCTGACAGGCTGTCTATGACACACACAAACACACACACACACACACACACACATGGCACTGTAGCTAAACCACCTCATTCTTATGCATCCACAAACACACGCAATTTGCCTACGGAAGAAAAAAACGACAACAGGGATGTCAAATTGTTATCATGGTGTGGTGTGGGAGTCATTATCATGTAAATGGGAAGCGAGGCTACACACAAGATAAACTTGTGAGACCCCTCTTTCTCATTTAGCTGCACTGGACTCGACTTCCTACACCGATGCTTTTGTCTCTGCCATTAGCATGCAGCACTGCGGCACTCATCCTCCTCTTATTCCCCTGACAAGCCATTTAGCCTGGGAATTACAGTTTAACTGGAA
>VOQK01030035.1:0-19216 GCA_015052645.1 Benitochromis conjunctus | reverse complement strand
ATGTAGTGTAACTTGAGATTAATAATAATACTAATTATATTTAACGTATTATGAAAACTAAGAATTAAAGTAGTGATAAGTAAGAATTTTCTTGGAGCATGTGCTCTGTTAAGTCCTTTTTGGAAAAAGGAAAGAGTATAAGTGTAATAAACATTGCTGTATAAAATACAATGACAAATGGCAAATCACTCCACTCAGAGATCTTATTTACTATAATGTGGCTTCCTGAAGGTCAAAGAGGTATAAAGTCAAACATAAAAATAAGAGATACGAGACACGACAGTCGCTGCTTTCACTCACAACAACAAAGTTGTGTCCTTGATTAATTTTTATGATTGAAGTTATTCCTCAACACATCTTGCCCTACACTGACGCAGTTTACTCCTAATCAATTTGCTGCTGCAAAGCAAAACCCGCAACTTGACAGCTTTCAGATTCCAACTCAACAACTGGCAGAAAAAAAAAGAAGATTTAGGGACTGAAGCATTAGAAAATAGACAAACGACTGTCTGCTGGAGTGGTGTTGACAAATGAGCTTGGTAAAGGGGCATTAGCCTTTTGCTGTCACAGGGAAAAATCCACCAGTGCAAAATGACATCAAACCCTCAGTGACTGTCAAATTGGCCTAACCATTATCTGTCTCACTTAGGGAACCAAATTAGGAGAGTGAACGTTCAGGCGCACGGGAACTTTTTTTGTTTTCTACCATTATATTTCTACAGATTATCATTTCCTTTGTAATGGGAAGACTACCGAGGTGCTGATTAGTAGTGTAATCAGGCACCCTCCCACTAGCCTAAGCATCTGTCAGGGCTTCACACTCTCTATGATCCAGAGAGTAGGAGAGTGATATTTGATGACACTATATGAGGCTACAAAAGTACAGCACTGACAGGAGACATCCTGGTGCTCATATGTGCAGAAGAATAGTGAGCTGTTGCCATCTACAGGCCAAATATGGAGCTACAACAAGCTATAAAACAAAATGGATGCAGTGCTATGTATATATCTATATATCTATATCTATATCTATATCTATATATATATATATATATACATGCACATGTGGTTGCTGACTTTTAATTTGCACATGTGGGGATAGACTGTCTGCTTTAACAGCTTTTGGGTGCTTGCCTTTTACCAAACCTGGCTGCAGATTTTATTTTATTTTTTTAAACCTACAAAGGTCTGTTGAACAAAGCCCCTCTCCCCCTCCCCCAAATAACTGCTTGCCACAAACTTGAAGTCTTTGTATGGTTGTCTCCTAAATAGAAGAAATGGGCAGAATGGTGATTCGAAAGTCCTGCTCTCTGTGTTTCCTGTCAGAGACAAGACAACACTTATCTAGAAGGTGAAGAGGTGTTAAAATCCGGCTGCACTTTGCTGTGTGCACTAACAACCCTAACCCTATATTCTAACCACATCCTGTTGTCTTCACTCCTTTATGCTGGAGTAAAGATAACAGTATGCTTTAATAAACATTTAAATTACAGTGCGCAGATTGATCCAACTGTTGATAGTCGATACCAACACTGATATTGGTATTGGTTAAAGTAACAGTATAAGTGTCGACAATAGACTCTTTATTGACTTGATATTGGATTAATATCTGCAATGATTCACACCATCATTATATATCGGGTCTAATAGTCTGACAAGCTCTTCCAAATGCGCCCTTTAAGTGAATAAGCCCTGAATAGTTGGCGCCGGTGAGGTATGCAATCTAACCTCGAATTATGCGGAAAAGCAAGTTTCAACAACCTCTACATTTCACTTCCTAGTGTAGTGTTTCATGTCACCCGCTTCGCTCAGCCAGTCGCAGACAGTAAAAGGTGATCTGTCTGCAGAGCTCTGAGAACGCACCTGAAGAGTGCCACTAGTGGGCTTTGAGCTCAGCAAACGAAGAGCGACACTGGGATTTTTAGCTGTGGAAACTTTGTGAAGAGGCCTGGAGTTCCCGTTCTTCTTTTCTTTTTTCACCCCCTTCAATGGGAGGCACACCTCTGCGCTGAGGAGGCCACCTGTGCAGACTTGTCCGCACACCAAGTAGGGGAGTGAAACCCAAGCAGACACACCTTTCCCTTTTTTCGGCTATTCGCCGCCCCATCCCAGTCTCTACCGCTCTCTGAAAGCGGAGGAATAACAGATCAGCTCGCTGAAATGTCCGCAAATGAAAGATCGACCCGAGCTTTCAGAGAGATCCTGCAGAAGCCTGGAAATGACGCCTGCGCAGACTGCGGCGCACCAGGTAGGTTGGGGGGGGAAGCCTTTATTAGCTATAAAACCCTCTAAAGAGGAAAGTCAGACTTTGAAGGACCTATAATAACGTTGTTGGTAAAGCCGTTTATTAAATTGCACCTTAATGTCTGCGTCGTTTTATCCTACAGTCACTACAGCATAGGATTAAATGCTTGCTTAGACCTTTAACATATTTCAAAGGAAAAAGCTCCAGGCATGCTTGGCGCTATTCTGACTGTAAAAGTGTAACAAGGTGAGTTAGGAACAGAGGGAGGAGTTTCCCTGAAGCTGTAGAAGGTAGCAGCTAAAGCAGTGCAGTGATGTGGTGGTGCCATGAGAAGAGAAGTTCAGCGCTGATCATGTCTCGACATGTAGTCGAAGGGCCTGCACACACCCTTATCCACTCCAGCTCAGCAGTGGAGGTCTTCTGGATGATCTTTTTTGTTTTGGTTGGTTATAGTTTTTTAATAGAAACTATTTAACAAATGGGGACATATGGGGAACTCCATTATAAAGAGGCCATATCTGTTCATAAGCTGTATAGATAGTGGATAATTAAAGATAATAATAATAAGAAGAAAGAGAGATTTCAAGTTTTCTTGAGGGCTGTTGTAATGGACTTTTCTTTGTAAAATGTATTTTCAGACTGATTATGTGAACAAAGAAACTATCAGCAATCAGACAATGTAGGTAAATAATTACCTCTGACCTTTGCCTTTAGACGATACAAATATAAAGGTATCTATGAGAACACCAAGAGAAACTGGAGGCCTGTGAAGCCATCTTCGGTGACTGACAGATTATCTAGTCAGTGTGTGGAATGTGGAGCAGTTGTTTATGTTTTACAAGCGATCCATGTGTGATGGAATATCCTGCTGTGGAAGATAAAATGGCACAAAGTTATTTTTGGCCAAATATGCTGGCACTACATTTTGTCTGTGTTACAGTATACTGAGAGCCATCGTGCACAGCACATAATGTGTTTCAGTACATCAGAAGGGGAAAAAAAAAACAAAGCAATCACTGAATTTATGCCCTGGAGACATGTAAGAGATATAGTATCTCTCTTTCTAATCTTTGTATACTGAAAAAAAAAAGAAATTCTCGAGAAGCCCGGCATGCTTCTCAGTGGGTTCTCAAGATGTGCTTTACTGTCAGATTCCCAGAATCGGCTGCTCTGGCTACATTCAAGCATATTTACTATGTGTCCTCGTTTTTAGAGACTAAAGGGAATCCCTTTATGTTTCTGATCCCCCGTGCGCATGTGGGCTGGTTTCATTTCACTCAGCCGTCTCTGCCCATTGTGAAACATTGCAAAAAAATTAGGCATGAGTACTAACCAGCCAGGCACATTGTTTTTCAATCTGCCTTCTACGGGAAATTAAACACTGCCCTCATTGCTCAGACATCTGTGATTTATTCTGATAAGACCAATCCTCCCTCGCTCTGGTTACTAGGAAATTCTAAAGGTTCTCAGAAAGATAAGACAGGTGTGGCCAGAGCAAAGAAAACCTTTCTCATATCTCTGAGCTTAGAGGTGAGGCAGATAAATTGCCCTTAGGCTTGTCGCTGTGTAGCATTGATTGGGTTGGAAGCGCAGAGATTTCAATAATGCTTGCAAACAATAAGGCTTATATTGATTTGGACAAAATGCTGTCTCCTGTTTAGTGTGAGCTTGATGTGTGAAGCATGTTGTAGTGATAAGCGGTTTGTTGTATGTTGAAATTTTCCAGCTGCCCACCAGGTCTTGCCACAGGTGTTGGCTGATATTTGCAGAGTTTGCGTCACATAGACGCCGCCTATGTTAAAGTGCCTAAATTTACCATATTTAAAGAGCCAAATATGACTGTAAAACAATGTCTAGAGTCTGGCACCAAAGAAAGAACTGTTCTATTTATGTATTTTTTAATCGCTCACATATTTTGATTTTCTTAATGATTAAGTTGAAGAGTGGCCACATTGACCTACGACTGGATGCAGACATAGGCATTTGTAGCTAATAGCTGGCTGCTAGGTCTAACCTCTGTTAATCTGAGTCACTGACCTGAACCCTACATCTATATTTATTTTTTTATTTGTCTGTTACTTAGCACTGTCTGGTAGACATGTGTACCTGTGAAAAGCACCCATATACTTTACAGCTTGCTAATCAAAGTGTGCTAGCATTAGCTAACTTAGAGCCCCCAAATTAGATTATTTCTGGCTCCAAAACAGCTACATGGCAGGGCAAAAACACTAGCAGTGAGGCTTTAGTATGTCCATAGATTTTCAGGGTGACATCACAGTGGCTATGTTAATCTTTTAATTACTTTTATTCCATGTTGTTGGTGAAAATGTAGCAACACACTCCTAGCTTGCCTTGCGTTGGTACCTTGAAATATATAGTCTGGGAAGTTATTTGCTAAGTTGATTCCTCAAGGAGACAAAACATAAATAAAATAAAAGCTGTGAGAATGAAAATCGTGTATGAAAACATTCCCCAAAAGAGAACTTAAAGACATTAGCCTGGATTTTTAAAAGACATATTTTCAAATTTAGCTTTCAAAATGTAAGAATAAGTATGTACACTTTGGACACTACTGGTTTGTTTTTACTAGCCTTAAGGCTTATATTTAGTTGTCAATTAATGTATTGGTTGGAAAAATTGACAGCTAGACAATAAGTCATACAAGTCATTAAAAACAGCCCATACAGAAACAAACAAAAGAGCAGTGATGTTGTCTGAATCCAGCCTATCAAATGTTACTATATACTGTCTCTTTTCTTATATCTGATTAAGTTTGAGATGCAGTCTGTTGTGTCTGACAAAGGTTGTGCCCTACCATACTGTAACTGTCCCTCTCCATCTTTCTCTCTGCAGACCCTAATTGGGGCTCCTGCACCCTGGGAGTGTTCATCTGCCTGGCCTGCTCTGGAATCCACCGCAACATTATTGACATCAGCAAGGTCAAGTCGCTGACCCTGTCCCGCTGGGAGGACCATGAGTTGGAGGTTCTTTTTACTTGTTTTCCTTCAGCCAGGGCTGGTTTACCACCTGTTCTCAAGAAACAAAAGATACCAAGTGGTTTCCTTATTCCTTATACGCTTAGACCAGAGCCTAAGCATAGATTATTTATTGTTTTTTGTTCATGTTTTTTTTTATATCTCCATGTATCCTGAAACAATATTAATAATGATACAGTGATTTTTAGTCATGCCAACCAAGATATCACCTCTTAAAATGATCAACTGAGGGTTTTATTTAAACTGGTTGTGCAGTTGTTTGTAATATTTAGTGGAAACCAGTCGTCTTTACCTTTTGGCAGAGCTAGGTCGATGTCTTTTTATTAGAGAAGCTTTGGCCTCCAGATCAGGTATGATGCCACTAATCTTTGATGGGCTCATCTGTGGGCTTTTCACTTTGAGAAGAATCTAATGTACACATTTCACAAACCTAGAAGACAAAAAACATATTTTTGTCTAGAGACAAAAAAAAAAAATAGCTTTGAGGATTTTGCTTCAAATCCTTTAATATAAATTACTGTGATAAATCAGTCATTGGAAATGTAAAAACACTGCATTCCTGCCCACAACATTTTTGTACTGGATTAATGGAAATCAGATAATTAATGATGTGGGTTCTCTGAACATCTTTATCTTAAAATAGTTGCTGCATCTGTCATCTTCCCGTAACTTAAATCGGTTTCCTGTAGCATCAATGAAGATTTATTCTAGGAATTTAATGCTTCTGCTGAGGAGATGAGAA
This sequence comes from Benitochromis conjunctus, assembly GCA_015052645.1. Taxonomy (NCBI): domain Eukaryota; kingdom Metazoa; phylum Chordata; class Actinopteri; order Cichliformes; family Cichlidae; genus Benitochromis; species Benitochromis conjunctus. The sequence continues at coordinate 13,233 of VOQK01030035.1, read as the reverse complement.
AATGTGTCCTTTAGCTGTAAAACTGTCTATAGCTCTGCCCAAGATGTCATTCATCCTCCAATAATATGTCTGTCATGTGTGTGTGTGTGTGTTTTCTTAGTTCATGGCTCAGAATGGTAATGAGCTCATGAAAAGCAAATATGAGGCCGCTGTTCCAGTCTACTACTACAAACCAACCCACAAGGACTGCCAGTGAGTAACCATAGTAACACATATGTCACACTCATACAACTTTTTTTGAACATGTCCAAAAAAGTTTTTGGAAAAAATGTGCATGCATTTCGTTACATAAAGAAAGAAGTTATTTTTTAGGGCTATGTGTGTTTTTTGTGTTTTTTCTTTAAAGAAAAAAATCCTGTTTTCCAACCAAACTATTAGTCTAAACTATAATTAACAGTGTAACTAGAAGGGCAACACTGATATGCTCAAAACACTCGCCCGTGATTGTTAGTACGCAATAAACTTCATAATTACACAGTTTAAACGGTTCCTCCCAATAAATACTTTTACATGGAGCTGACTGTGTAAATCCATGTTCTCATTTCTCTGCAAAGCGAATGTGTTGTTACGTTGCACTGTGATCCCTGTGCACTCAGCTTTCAGTGTAAAATGAACAGCTATTCAATTCCTGTGGCTGAACTCTACAGGGGTATTTTGGGAGTAACTCATGTGTTCTTGGAGATGTTTGTTTTTCTACAGTGGACAGTTATTCAAAGGCTGTTTTCTTGTATTTGTGTCAGTGTTGATGGTATACTCGCACATAAACCACTACATTGGACACTGATGTGTCACTTCATACCCTGCCACCCACTGGTCCACCTAAGTGGACATGTAAAAAACTCTTTGAAGTATATAAAGTAAAGTACATGTTTAAAAATATGAAGTTCAAAAATCTTTTTTTCATGCCTAAAGATGAATAAAATTACTTGAGGATGACTGATTGAGGTTGTCATAATTCATGCATGAAAGGGCTAATCTAGCCTTTACTCTGAAGTATGGATACAGAGAATATTAACAGTATATATTTTTATCAGCATTGATAACAGTAGGTGGAGAGTCTAAATCCATTTAATCTGTTTAAATCGGTGAATTATGTAATTGTTTCAGTCGGCACTGCATTAATGTAATAACGTTATTATGCAGGATGGTAGTTGCATCAATACTTTTATTTACCTTTGGGTTTGTTATGTTTTTGTCAGCGTTCAGCTGTGAATCAGTTACTCTTGACAAAGGATATTGCTCTGTGCTCAGCCTAACATCTCTTAAAGAGATGGTAAATTATTTCCACTCTACTTTTGTGTGTGTAGCTTTCAAACAATTTGTTTTCTGCTATGTTTAGGATGTCTACATACTATGTTACGTGATGATGAAAATTATAGTAATACTTATTCCTGCCAATAATCTATTAAAAAAAGCCAGTCTGATTTAACCACTACTCTAATTATTTTAATATTTGATTCTAATGTTATAGTGCTTCATGGCTATCACTCCTTTGACAGTGGTATCGGTGCAAATTCATTATGATGCCTATATTATCATTTAGAGTATAGGTAAAGGCAGTGGTTGGAGACCAGTCTGTGACCAAAATGACTCTCTTGCAGTCTCCTTGCCTTTGAAAAGTTGCTTTAAAAATGAAATCCGGGTCGAGACCGCTCATAGTCAGTTGGCGTCGTCAAACTGACTTTGGTGGGTCAAGATGATGGTGACCCACAATCATTCCCAGCCACCAAAAAATCAGTACAATTGCTCACTATCACACTATCGTACTGTCAGTCGCTGTCTTATTTTGACTCTAGTGTGACTGAAGCCTTCAATAGCTTTCTCTGATTTATGAGTAAAATGATCCTCAATATGTGGCTTTAGCATTTTGCTAATTGAAAATGCTAACATTTTGCTGATATCCTTTTACTTATTCAGTTTGAAATATTTAGGCTGCTTTAACCTGCTCAGTGTTCCTGTGCATCTTAAAGTTGCATATGCAAGTTCTAATTGAGACTGATGTAGTAAATGACAGTCAGGTCAGGACTGATCCGGAGTGTGTCTGTTCATGTCTATCAGCCCAACGCAGCAGGTGCAATGCTACTTGCAAAGGCAATAATCCGCATGTAATTTCTTTATAACTGCAGGATAGTTGCAATTTAACAAGCTGAAAGAAAATGCTGCCAAACTCATTTTTCTAAAGATTTCTGATGTCACTGTTTAGGCATGTAGTTCACATAAAATAGGAATATTTAAAGGATTTTTTTTTTGTGAGTCTTTGTGAGGTTTGAATTGGTTTAATTTTTTTTAGTGTTGTTCTTGTTTACTGTTCACAAAGTACACAAGAGTATTAGAGTGCTTTTATTGCACAAGCTTTACAAGCTAGTTCTGTTTACACTTCATCTGTGTGCTCAGGGTGTTGAGGGAGCAGTGGATACGAGCGAAGTACGAAAGGAGGGAGTTCTCTGAGCCTGGAAACTTCACGTATGAAGCAGGTGAGTGCACAGAGGTATAATTACACAAACTGCCTCTGTGTAAAAACACATTCGCATTCACGATTGACCTTGTTGGCTTCCTGCAGGAATGAGAGATGGCGTGTTGCTGAAAAGAGGGCGGGACAACGGACAGTTCCTCAACAGGCGATTTGTCCTTTCAGAGAGGGAGGGGACTCTGAAGTATTTTATCAAACATGATGTAAGCATTTTTTTAGGCTCTTGGCAGCTGCATGCAGGCACCAACCACAACACAAATACCTTCTTGAGAGAAGACCTTAAAGACAAAGAAAAGTATCGTGCAGACAGCACCCCTGTGATTTATAATGCTGTATTTTGTTACACACAGTCTTGGTAATTATGTATACCTACCAAGAGAGAGCAAAATAAGTACTCGCACCCTCTGCTGCATTCAAGCGTGCTCAGACAAGCTTAACCAACAGTCTGTCCTCTCTGTCAGTGTGGCTGATTCACTAAGCTGTACACCACCCGAACCAATTAGGCCTTGAAGCACTGGGAGCACTTTGTTTGTCACAGTAAACCAGCTCAGGGGAAGAGGGAATAATATATTTTGGGGGAAAAGAGTAGGTGCCATGTTGAATATGCTATAGCAAACAATTAAAAAACAAATCTCATGCATTCGGAGAAGTGGTGAAGGTAAAAGTGTCACTAGCTTTCTTTTTCGATTTTTTATGCTGTTCGGCTGCTTGGAACTCGGGAAAAGCTCGAGGTATGCAAAATATTCCGATCCAAGTGGCTGCTCCTTCTCCAATTTCACTTTTTCTTGCTGATTTATCATGCTCAAGAGGCAAAACTCAAACCAAGTAGGGTAATTGTCATCAACTGTCAAATCTTTCATAAATAACCATAGCTGTATTTGTTCTTCGTGAAAGTCAAGGACAAAAGAGCGGACATAGATTCAGCTTCCAAAGATGCCCATCTAAATTCAAGTCAGGGAAGATTAAAGCGCAGCATCCACAAACATGTTTGCTGGGATTAGCGTCGGTCTTAGAAATGATGGTTATCAGTGATGCGGACTGATGTGTAGATAATAGCTTTGAACGCAGTGACACAACACAAAATACAGGCTTAGGGTGTGATACCGTTACAAATACTCACTGCATCAATATACATTTTTTCTGGTTAAGCAGCGATGTAAAAAAAAGTTATTTTTTTATTACCACGCCTGTTCAAAACCGTAAAAAGAGGAGAAGTGTGACTGTCCCAGAGATTTATTTGTTTTTATTCTACTGAGGGTCCTGGAGAGAAATGTTTATTCATTCAAAAACACACAAAAAAAATTACAGGATTGTTTCTCTTTGGCATCTCTGAGGCCTTTTCTATAAAACATGAGTGGATTTTCATGTGCTCTATATTTATGATTGAGATAGCCACAGTTTTTTTTGTAGCACTTCACCCCCTGAATCCCAAATTTATATCGCTGTAGTAGTTTATCACAGTGTGTTCACAAGAGCCATTAGGCATGTTTTTACACATATAGCAGGAACACGTAACAACAGCTTTGGTTAGAAAATTATATATTTAAATTAAATTATGTTTATTATTATGTTGAATACGTCAGACAGCTCTAACCATGGCTTATTATGAGGGCTATCTATGTAATCTGCTGCATTTCATACAAATACACTCATTTCCCTCCTGTTTCCTGCAGGCTAAGGAGCCCAAAGCAGTGATAAAGGTGGACACCATCAATGCAACCTTCCAGCCAGAGAAGATAGGAAACCCCAACGGCCTGCAGATTACTTACCTCAAAGACTACAGCACCCGAAATATGTTTGTCTACCATGAAAATGGCAAGGTCTGCATTTCTGTAATCGCTGGTTTATAATCAATCAGCATGTATTAAAAGTCCTAAGGAGAAATAGATTAAATATGTAAATGAATAGTGAGGACTTTTGCACTTAAGCAGTGTGAACTTGAGATATATCTCAGGCTGAATGAATACAATACAGAAAATCTAAAGCTTTTTTTGTGTATTCTTAACTATCCACCAATTTAAACAGCAGAAGATGGCATCAGATATTTGTCATCTGTCACATTACGAGACAGACGTGTTCAAAACTACCTGGCTCTTGTTGTTGGGGGAGAGTCTCCAAACCTTTACAAAACCATCTGTACCAATTTGTGCAGGCTGACGGAATCCATTAGCAGATGACATTCAAGCACGGCATCCATTATTCTGTGTCGCTCAGACCACATTGAAATATATGGAGCAGTTCAGATCTGCCGTCAGGCCGAGGAGTTATTTGTGGCAGTCTGACATTAGAGACTCCTGCAAAATCACATCACAATCATAAAATTACTTCTGATTTGGAAAGTCATGCACAGTCTATAAATACTGTTGCACATTTTGGCATAAGAAAACGCTCAAAATTTTGATTAGATAAGAGAAGATAAAAATTGAAATAATAATGATTAAAAGTACAAACGACAGTGTTATAGGAAGAAAAATCCATGTGTTCTGCCACAAAAATATAAACACATGGTAAACAGCGGTAAACTGGTAAATGCTGGTAAAACTGACTTCAGTGTGCGTTCCATAAGTTTTACCTATCCCTCTACGGCTATAACAGCTTGTAGTGCTTTTCTTCCTCATTATAACAAGTGTACACATAGCTATAGTTTATATAACTCAGCTGTTTCATTTGGGTTTTGGCTAACAGGTAGAGTCACACAGCCAGTTGCTACCTACTAGCTATCACATATGCTAACTGTCACTAACCTGAACTGTTTGTGCTGAGTTGGTGAATTTTGGATCATTTTAATGCAAATAACAGAACGTGACGTACAGTTCTTGTGCTAACAGATAATTAGTAGACATCTGTGCATGCATAATCTAAGCTGTATGTTGTAGCTTAGATTATATGCCAACAAGCCCAACTTCACTAACCCTCCAAACATTGCTGGTATTTAGTCTTCTTTGTTTATGTCCAAAGTGAAAGCAGAGCCATAGGTTATAGGTTTGTTTTGTTTTCTTTTAGTAATAGTTCAGTCATAACATGGTATCTCATCTTTAGGTTGAAACTAGCTAGGTAACCACCTGCTAGCTTCTAACTGCCAGGGTTAGAGTTGGACCCAGAGAAGGTCAATGACATCAGACTTAACAAGTGGATAGGTGCTAACAAAGCTCGCAAGCGTTAGCTAAACACTTGCCCCTCGCACTCTGGTCCAAATGTGTTCACTTCTGACTCAACACACCAAAAAGGCAAAATCGTAAAGTAGAGACTTCAAAACTGGATTTGACAAACCATTTCATGACATAATGAGGGCGATAATCATCTTTTAGTCAGCGAGGCTTTAACCGCTCCTGGATTGTCCTATAATTTGATCAAAAAAATAAAAATGTACCTCGTCTTTTTTAAATTGCAAAGAGAAGGAAATGGAGTAAGAACAAAGTCATAAAAATACTCTCTTTTTTATCCTCTAACCTTTCAGGAGATTGTAGACTGGTTTAATTCAATTCGTGCTGTTCAGCTTCACTATCTAAAGGTGGCCTTTCCCGGGGCAACAGATGCCGAGGTAAACACACACATGCACGCCCACCTACCTAAAATACATATTTACATTGTTTTTAGGCTTCTTTTAATAGGTAGCCTCATGAATACTATGTCTGAAGTGTGAACTCCATTACACTAAAACAATAATATTCCTATAATATTCTTTTTTTTTTTTTCTTTTTGCTTGTTGATTTTAGCTCGTACCCAGACTTACCCGGAACTTTCTCAAGGAAGGATATATGGAAAAGACAGGTCCCAGGGCAAGTAAACATTTATGGATTCAGCCCTTTTGTTTCCTTCTGTTTCTCTATGCAGCCACTGACCCTTACAGTGGCAGTCTCAAACACACAGGGAGATATTTTCCACAAATCAATAAATGTAGATTTGGAGATTTTGAAAAAAAAAAACCTTACACTTCATTTAAAAACAAACAAACAAAAGAGTAAAAGCACAATTTGCTAAAAAAAATAAAAAAAAAATAAGGGGGAGCTGTATACTTTGCTACAGGTAGAGTAGAGTGGAGGTCTGCTGTTTCTCATTTTTTTAGCCACCTGCTTGCAGTTTTCATGTCGAGAGTGGGTCAATTTGCTAGTAGACCCGGTTAATAATTTACACTCAATCCACTATACTTTACTTGTTAATAGCTCTCAAGTAGGTAGTAGGAACTGTGCTTTATACCATGACTTCATCCTGCAAAGGTTATATAAATTTCTCAGCGCTATAATCAGCAAGCCTGCCATTTTGTCAGAGATACAGACGAGGTTATGTAGGTACCCTAATGCATCTGTCTCTGCAATAGTGAAACTAGTCTCAGTCTCACCTCCTCACATAGGAAGGTTTGGGAACACACTGACGACCAAGTGTGGGACTTCCTATGCCACTCCCCCACATCTGTCTTTAAAATGGCTTCAGATTTGTCATTGCTAGCCAAGCATCATTTATTGCTGATAACCAGAGTTCTCCTGGAATCTAGAGAAAGCATATGATGATATGATATGAAGGTGCCAAGAGAGAAACTTTAGTACTGCATGAGGAAGTCAGGAGTAGCAGAGAAGTTTGTGAGGCTGGTGCAGGACATGCGTGAGGACAGCGAGACAGTGGTGTGGTGTGCGGTAGGAGTGACAGATGGGTTCAAGGTAGGAGTGGGATTACATCAGGGATCGGCTCTGAGCCCCTTCTTGTTTGCAGTGATGATGGATAGGTTGACAAATCAGGCCAGGCAGAAGTCTCATGGACTATGATGTTCACAGACAGAATTGTCAGAGTAGAAAGCAAGTCGAAGAAATACCGAAGAGGTGGAGGTATGCGCAGGAGACAGAATGAATGAAAGTGAGTTGAAAAAAGACATTATTGGTGTGACAGATGAGGGTGATAGGGACAGGGTGAGATGGAGGGAGGTGATTTGTAGTGGTGAATCAGAAAAAGACCTCTTCTGGAGCTATACATACATCTTATCACAGTGGCAGGTTTGCTGAAAATCCCATTTACAGCTGTGAATGTCAGGTGGTGTTCTTTTAGTAATCATGCAGTAAATGATGCAACTGCAGTACCTACATGATTACCTTTTTAAAACTAAATTTTCTGTTTAAATAATCTAGAAGAGAGCTCTATTATTGATAACATCTTAATGTAGCAATTCTGATGTTATCTGTAAAGGGAAAATGTGTTAAATCCCTTATTTATTGAATTTAGCTAAATAAATTCCTCAGCCAGATTTGGGTTCTAAACCGGGATGGACACAAATTTTCTATTTAACAAGTCAGACACAGGTCCTCCCTTAAATCTCCAGTGATCCCAGCTCTCACTCTCCCATCGTTAATTGAATAGGAGCTGGGATAATAGGCTAACTAGCTCAGCCGTCAGTGCGTCTGCCTTCTACCACTGCCTAACAGGCTGAGTGACAGCTGAGAGCACCTACTTGCATCTGTGTGACAGGGAATGAAGGGCTTCCAGCTGAGGGTGGACTAATTTCTCAGGTGTCAAATGCGCACACGAAACACAGACGTACAAAGAGGGAGTTTGTACATAGGCACATACTCATGCACAGTTGCACAGACAAGCAGCTGTTGTCACACAGAGGATTCATTCAGACACAAGTACCTGCACGGGAAACAGCCAGCAACCTGATCCTCAGCCAAACGAGCGATTCTGCATTCAGAGGCATGCAAACGCAGACACTCGGTTTAATCTCGGTCTGTCGGGCTGAGAGATGAAAGAACTCAGCAACTTGCTGCGTTGGGCTGATTTACTAAATGGATGTCATAATGCATTTCCTTCACACCTGTGTGAGGCCTATTTGTGGAAGGAGTCAGCTTGCAAAATGAGAAGGGAACAGTCAGTTGTTCAGCCTTATGACACTATGACAATATCAAACACTTTTACGAGCACAGTTTGGCAGCAGTCGGGGACCCGAGCGTCCTGATTACTTGAAAAGAGCTCAAGCTGCTTGCGCACTTCAGTAAACTCTCCAAAGGTGCCGTGCTTCACTTTTCTTCGATAGCTGCTTTCACAGTGGATTTGAAAATGCTGCACTCGTGTAAAGTTTCAGCCGTGACAAGTTTTCAAATTAAACATCAGTGCTATGAAAGAAGTGCAATAAACATTCAGACGGGAGCTGTCAAGAGGAAACCTGTTTGACAATGTTAAGTGCCTAACAATAAGGAAGGCTTTCATATCACCTTTGAAAGCCCGAAATCAGCTTTAATGCACATTCATGGCTAAATGACAGATACAAAAGCAGGCTACACCCTGACTCATGAAAAGTAAAGTATCCTTGCAAAATGGTTAAATTGGACTGCACAGTGGGGATAAAAACAGGCATCGCGTGCGCTTAAGGTTTCCATCGATTTTCAGTGTTTTAATGTTGTTTTTTGATACAAATGTAATTACAGCTGACATGATTAGTCTCCACTGAGTAACAACTCCATTTATATATATATTGCATATCATTGACTATTGGGCGCAATAAATTTGAAGACCTCGTTTTGAAGTGTAGGAACTATTTTTGAGAGCTTACAGACTTGCAAGATTAGACAAATGGGACAGACTTGATTTAAAAGCACAATGCTGCGTTGTATCTTTGTGTAGTCTTTCTCACTCCTTGTCTGTCTCACTCACTCCTTGTCTGCTGCTGTCTGCCTCTTTGTCTACATAGCAAACAGAAGGTTTCAAGAAACGCTGGTTTACACTGGACCACAGGCGGCTCATGTACTTCAAAGATCCACTGGTATGTCTTCTTTACAAAGACCCGCACACGTCTGAAACACAGTTGTATTTTAGGCATGTGGTTGGTTCACTTTGACCACAAACTGTCAAGTGTGGAGTACAAAGGTGCCTTGATGCAGCCTGGAGTATGCTACACTTCTACAGACAACGCTATGTGCAGACCTTCTCCTATTTTATTAGATCGAAGGGTTTGAGAAATGTTGACATGTTGTTTAAGAAAATCCTGAGTGATTACAGAGAATTTTATTATCATACAGACTTTGCCAAAGACCTTAAGAGGGGGTAGCTCAGATTGGCCCAAGTCTGAGTTAAAAGCATTATATAACCAAAGCAGATTGTCTAAGTGTTGCTGGTGATGTAATAGTTCAATGGAGAGGTGCAATAATTATAGATGCTAAGTTACTGAATTGTCCAACTTAACCCGAGAGAATTGAACAAGGAAATCTAGAAGATGAAAGAAAGAGGAAGTCTAGTGAAAATCAATTGAGGATGGGGAGGAAGCTGCTGAGAGTGGTGTAATTTGATAAATATGTCAGTAAGTGTTTACAACACAGCAAGATTTGTAGTGTTTCCTTTTGGTTACAGCAGAATTAAATTTCCAACAGGGAAATCTACCACATAGCTTTGAAAGGACGCCATGTGACAGTCCTTTGAAGTGTCTTTGAGCAAAGAATATGGCAAAATGTCAGGCTAACCTCTAACACGATCTGTAAATGGAGACTGAGTGGAGTATGTGCGTAAATACGCAAAGTATTCTGGATATAATCCTATAAATTTCAATTGTACAATGAGAAAACATCCTATGCGTACATCAGTTTTATTATTAACTCACTCGCTGTCATTTTTTTCATCTTTTTGCATATTAACATATTGATATGAACTACTACAGAGTGTGAGCTTTGCAAAACACGGTAGTTTTAAACCACCATATTTTACAGGTTTAAACACTGACATGAGATCACATATTTCTAACACTTTTCAAGTAAAAATGCTAAACATTTTCTCATTTCAGCCTTAGTTCAAGTGCTTTGAACTGAGGCTGATATGATTTGCTGCTTTTTAGTTCAGGTGCTTTAGAGCCAGCGTGATGTTAAATCCCATAACAAAGCATCTGAAACAGGGTCAGCTTCATTTCAGAAAACTTCTGGTGATGGTTTGGGGTTCCTAAAGTGGCAAAGATATGCAAATTAACTGAATATCTTAATTTGCCTATCTTTTTCATTTGCATATCTTTACGCCCTTGGCCACTACCACATGATTTCCTCAAAGCATTATGTCATGATTGAAAAGTTGTATGTATTTGAATGCAAAGCTTTGAAAACAAATGTGAAGCATAAAGAAGGTGGTGAGGAAAAAAGATGATAAAGAAAAGAAAACATGCAGATAATAATGAGCTTTTATTTTGAAGAGAAAAACGAAGAAACAAACTCAATTTGAAATATTCCTCCCATTTTGCATTTCCATGTCACAAATAATTAATAAATACTGTCACTTTATCACTATTGCTCCCAAATTAGTGCCAAAATGAATCACTGAAACCAACAATACAAAAATATATTTGTTGAAAGTGAACAGCTCTAAATATAATCATTGTTTTACCTGCTTACCCATTATATTGTTACTGTGGGGCAAATGCTTGGTTACACAGTGTTATAAACCCTTTCCATTTAGAATCATAATAACAAACAACATGAATAATTTAGTTTATAATATAGTATATTATTGTGCAAAATCTTTAGTAATTTCACATTTCTTTGTATATTATCTTGAGCAATAGTTCTCCAGGCTCTCTGAGGGTGATTCAAAGTGTGTCTTTGAACACTGGCAACTTTTCACTCATTTTCAGTCCAGTCCTTGTACCTGACCATCAGAGGCTCACATTTGAATCATTCAAGCATAAAAAAGGCCTAACTCATAGGATGAACTAGCTTTGTGTCCACTCATTACAGAGAACTTTGTAAAGAACCCCGTTTGTTCAGTCACTATTACTAGCAGCCTGTCACATAAACACAAAATGTGTTCCAGTTTCTTTAACTGAATCCATAAAAGATAACACAGTTTGGCAGGCATGAAATTGTACTTTTGCAAAGAGCTATTAGGTGTAAACATGACATATCTCAGCCCGATGTGTAGTGTGTCCTTAAGAAAAAACAAATGAGGAAACTTGACAAATGGAGGACAAAAGGCGAAGTGGCAAACTACAGTAGATGAACAAATCCTACTTTTTGATGAAGTCTCAATAAAATTGGTCACAGTGGAAATGTGGCTATCAAGAAGCCATTCTTTGGCACAATACACAAAGGGACACTATGAGTCATTGACTGGTCTCCTCTCAGTCCAGTTCTCAACATTGAAGCAATGTTGAATCACCTCATCGGAGAACAAAAAGCAGTGAAAATACAAGAAAGCTTAGAGAATTCCTCAGAGAATTCAGGCTGTTAAAGAAAAGAAATATTGACTTTCAAGCTTGTTAGAATAGTAGAAACTCTGTTTATGCCTTAAATACTGTATTTCAATGCATGTTTGTGCACATTTTAATCAATTGCTGTACCTATTTCCCATTTTCCTAACAACATGTAAAGAAATAAGGGGTGTATATCTTAATCACCACTCTCATATACATGATGACGAGTCTGTACAGCTGACTTCTTTTTCTCTTATTCACTATGTGAAGGATGCCTTTGCCAAAGGTGAAGTTTTCCTGGGGAACAAGAACTATGGTTACAGCGCCTCCTCCGGCTTGCCTGCTGGCACCCACTGCAATGGTGCCTTTGAATATGGTATCACCATACAAACACCTGAACGCTGCTTCCTGTTTACTTGCGAGTCAGAGAGTGACCAGCAGGACTGGCTGAAGCTCTTCAATGACATCATGAGTGCCCAGATGTCTCCGCAGGAATATACAAGTAAGACTTGTATATTCTAAACAGGACTAAATATCTATTTATTGCTTTTTCTGTTTCGTTTTATTGTTTTTTTGCAAATGGCTTTTCATGTTATTTAAATGGTCATGATTAATTGCAGCACCAACTACAGTTTGTCCATAACAAACACCATGTTTAAGCATAAGGTGCTCATAAGTGCATGTGGGATCGGGATACCTTAGGTTGATAATCGATTTTGTAATTATAGATCTTCAGTCATCATATCTGTGGCCATGTATCTTGGACATTCAGGTGAAGTAAGGAGGACCTGTCAAATGATTTTCACTTGATGGAGAGTTGGATCAGGCGATGGGGGAACATGCTAGACAGGCCTGGTGTACCCAAACATATAGTGAGTTTGAGCTGAGAGCTAAAGCAGAGGCCACAGTGCATGAAATCTTCAATTCCCACTTCTAACAAAACGTAGCATAGCATAGCACATTTTATTTATATAGCACTTTAAAAACAACACATGGCTGAGCAAAGTTCTGAACAACAGAAAGATAACAGGTACAATAAGAATAATAAATACGATACATAAATAAATAACAATAATAATAACAATAAAATATAAGTAAAAGTGTCAGTTACTCACTGAGTCAAAGGCCAGCGAATAAAAATCAGTTTTTAATCTGTATTTAAAAACCAGCACTGATGTAGACTGCCTGATGTGAAGAGGAAGATCATTCCAAAGCTTCGGGGCCACAATCGAGAACGCTCAGTCTCCTCTCAGTTTCAGCCGCGATTTAGGGACTGAGAGCAACAGCTGCTCAGCTGACTGGAGTGAACGAGGGGGGGACATGGGGCTTCAGCAGATCGGACAAATAAACAGGTGCCAGACCATTTAAGGATTTAAAAACCAGTAAAAGGATTTTAAAATGGATCCTAAATTCAATCGGAAGCCAGTGTAGGGAGGCCAGAACCAGAGTAATACGCTCAAATTTCCTTTTACCAGTTAAAAACCGTGCCGCAGCATTCTGCACCAGTTGCAGGCGTGACAGCGTGCCCTGGCCAACTCCTATTAAAAGGGAGTTGCAGTAATCCAAGCGTGAAGTTATAAAAGCATGCATGACAGTTTCCAAATCACGCCTGGAA